>CM040395.1:66789879-66869879 GCA_022702515.1 Ilyophis sp. 1 JC-2022 | reverse complement strand
TCTCACAGACCCACATTCACTGAATGCACATACATACACAATACACATAACCTCTCACAGACCCGCATTCACTGAATGCACATACATACACAATACACATAACCTCTCACAGACCCACATTCACTGAATGCACATACATACACAATACACATAACCTCTCACAGACTCGCATTCACTGACTGCACATACATACACAATACACATAACCTCTCACAGACCCGCATTCACTGACTGCACATACATACACAATACACATAACCTCTCACAGACCCACATTCACTGAATGCACATACATACACAATACACATAACCTCTCACAGACCCGCATTCACTGAATGCACATACATACACAATACACATAACCTCTCACAGACCCACATTCACTGAATGCACATACATACACAATACACATAACCTCTCACAGACCCACATTCACTGAATGCACATACATACACAATACACATAACCTCTCACAGACCCACATTCACTGAATGCACATACATACACAATACACATAACCTCTCACAGACCCGCATTCACTGACTGCACATACATACACAATACACATAACCTCTCACAGACACGCATTCACTGAATGCACATACATACACAATACACATAACCTCTCACAGACCCGCATTCACTGACTGCACATACATACACAATACACATAACCTCTCACAGACCCACATTCACTGAATGCACATACATACACAATACACATAACCTCTCACAGACCCACATTCACTGAATGCACATACATACACAATACACATAACCTCTCACAGACCCACATTCACTGAATGCACATACATACACAATACACATAACCTCTCACAGACCCACATTCACTGAATGCACATACATACACAATACACATAACCTCTCACAGACCCACATTCACTGAATGCACATACATACACAATACACATAACCTCTCACAGACCCGCATTCACTGAATGCACAAACATACACAATACACATAACCTCTCACAGACCACATTCACTGAATGCACATACATACACAATACACATAACCTCTCACAGACCCACATTCACTGACTGCACATACATACACAATACACATAACCTCTCACAGACCCACATTCACTGAATGCACATACATACACAATACACATAACCTCTCACAGACCACATTCACTGAATGCACATCCCTACACAATACACATAACCTCTCACAGACCCACATTCACTGAATGCACATACATACACAATACACATAACCTCTCACAGACCCACATTCACTGAATGCACATACATACACAATACACATAACCTCTCACAGACCCACATTCACTGAATGCACATACATACACAATACACATAACCTCTCACAGACCCACATTCACTGAATGCACATACATACACAATACACATAACCTCTCACAGACCCGCATTCACTGACTGCACATACATACACAATACACATAACCTCTCACAGACCGCATTCACTGAATGCACATACATACACAATACACATAACCTCTCACAGACCCGCATTCACTGAATGCACATACATACACAATACACATAACCTCTCACAGACCCACATTCACTGAATGCACACACATACACAATACACATAACCTCTCACAGAACCTCATTCACTGAATGCACACACATACACAATACACATAACCTCTCACAGACCCACATTCACTGACTGCACATACATACACAATACACATAACCTCTCACAGACCGCATTCACTGAATGCACATACATACACAATACACATAACCTCTCACAGACGCTAATTCACTGAATGCACACACATACACAATACACATAACCTCTCACAGACCCACATTCACTGAATGCACATACATACACAATACACATAACCTCTCACAGACCCGCATTCACTGAATGCACATACATACACAATACACATAACCTCTCACAGACCCACATTCACTGAATGCACATACATACACAATACACATAACCTCTCACAGACCCACATTCACTGAATGCACACACATACACAATACACATAACCTCTCACAGACCCACATTCACTGAATGCACACACATACACAATACACATAACCTCTCACAGACCCACATTCACTGACTGCACACACATACACAATACACATAACCTCTCACAGACTCGCATTCACTGACTGCACATACATACACAATACACATAACCTCTCACAGACCCACATTCACTGAATGCACATACATACACAATACACATAACCTCTCACAGACCCACATTCACTGAATGCACATACATACACAATACACATAACCTCTCACAGACCCGCATTCACTGAATGCACACACATACACAATACACATAACCTCTCACAGACCCACATTCACTGAATGCACACACATACACAATACACATAACCTCTCACAGACCCGCATTCACTGACTGCACATACATACACAATACACATAACCTCTCACAGACTCACATTCACTGAATGCACATACATACACAATACACATAACCTCTCACAGACCCACATTCACTGAATGCACACACATACACAATACACATAACCTCTCACAGACCCACATTCACTGAATGCACACACATACACAATACACATAACCTCTCACAGACTCACATTCACTGAATGCACATACATACACAATACACATAACCTCTCACAGACCCACAGTCACTGAATGCACACACATACACAATACACATAACCTCTCACAGACCCGCAGTCACTGAATGCACACACATACACAATACACATAACCTCTCACAGACCCGCAGTCACTGAATGCACACACATACACAATACACATAACCTCTCACAGACTCACATTCACTGACTGCACATACATACACAATACACATAACCTCTCACAGACCCGCAGTCACTGAATGCACATACATACACAATACACATAACCTCTCACAGACCCACATTCACTGACTGCACACACATACACAATACACATAACCTCTCACAGACCCGCATTCACTGACTGCACACACATACACAATACACATAACCTCTCACAGACTCACATTCACTGAATGCACACACATACACAATACACATAACCTCTCACAGACCCGCATTCACTGAATGCACACACATACACAATACACATAACCTCTCACAGACCCGCATTCACTGACTGCACACACATACACAATACACATAACCTCTCACAGACCCGCAGTCACTGAATGCACATACATACACAATACACATAACCTCTCACAGACCCACATTCACTGACTGCACACACATACACAATACACATAACCTCTCACAGACCCGCATTCACTGACTGCACACACATACACAATACACATAACCTCTCACAGACTCACATTCACTGACTGCACACACATACACAATACACATAACCTCTCACAGACCCACATTCACTGAATGCACATACATACACAATACACATAACCTCTCACAGACCCACATTCACTGAATGCACACACATACACAATACACATAACCTCTCACAGACCCGCAGTCACTGAATGCACATACATACACAATACACATAACCTCTCACAGACCCACATTCACTGAATGCACACACATACACAATACACATAACCTCTCACAGACTCACATTCACTGACTGCACATACATACACAATACACATAACCTCTCACAGACCCGCAGTCACTGAATGCACATACATACACAATACACATAACCTCTCACAGACCCGCATTCACTGACTGCACACACATACACAATACACATAACCTCTCACAGACTCACATTCACTGAATGCACACACATACACAATACACATAACCTCTCACAGACCCGCATTCACTGAATGCACACACATACACAATACACATAACCTCTCACAGACCCGCATTCACTGACTGCACACACATACACAATACACATAACCTCTCACAGACCCGCAGTCACTGAATGCACATACATACACAATACACATAACCTCTCACAGACCCACATTCACTGACTGCACACACATACACAATACACATAACCTCTCACAGACCCGCATTCACTGACTGCACATACATACACAATACACATAACCTCTCACAGACTCACATTCACTGACTGCACACACATACACAATACACATAACCTCTCACAGACCCACATTCACTGAATGCACATACATACACAATACACATAACCTCTCACAGACCCACATTCACTGAATGCACACATACACAATACACATAACCTCTCACAGACCCGCAGTCACTGAATGCACATACATACACAATACACATAACCTCTCACAGACCCACATTCACTGAATGCACACACATACACAATACACATAACCTCTCACAGACCCGCAGTCACTGAATGCACATACATACACAATACACATAACCTCTCACAGACCCACATTCACTGAATGCACATACATACACAATACACATAACCTCTCACAGACTCACATTCACTGACTGCACATACATACACAATACACATAACCTCTCACAGACCCGCATTCACTGACTGCACATACATACACAATACACATAACCTCTCACAGACTCACATTCACTGAATGCACATACATACACAATACACATAACCTCTCACAGACCCACATTCACTGAATGCACATACATACACAATACACATAACCTCTCACAGACCCACATTCACTGAATGCACATACATACACAATACACATAACCTCTCACAGACCCGCAGTCACTGAATGCACATACATACACAATACACATAACCTCTCACAGACCCACATTCACTGAATGCACATACATACACAATACACATAACCTCTCACAGACCCGCATTCACTGAATGCACACACATACACAATACACATAACCTCTCACAGACCCACATTCACTGAATGCACACACATACACAATACACATAACCTCTCACAGACCCGCAGTCACTGAATGCACATACATACACAATACACATAACCTCTCACAGACCCGCATTCACTGACTGCACATACATACACAATACACATAACCTCTCACAGACCCACAGTCACTGAATGCACATACATACACAATACACATAACCTCTCACAGACCCGCATTCACTGAATGCACACACATACACAATACACATAACCTCTCACAGACCCACATTCACTGAATGCACACACATACACAATACACATAACCTCTCACAGACCCACATTCACTGAATGCACACACATACACAATACACATAACCTCTCACAGACTCACATTCACTGAATGCACACACATACACAATACACATAACCTCTCACAGACCCGCAGTCACTGAATGCACATACATACACAATACACATAACCTCTCACAGACCCGCATTCACTGACTGCACATACATACACAATACACATAACCTCTCACAGACCCACATTCACTGAATGCACACACATACACAATACACATAACCTCTCACAGACCCACATTCACTGAATGCACACACATACACAATACACATAACCTCTCACAGACCCACATTCACTGAATGCACACACATACACAATACACATAACCTCTCACAGACCCACATTCACTGAATGCACATACATACACAATACACATAACCTCTCACAGACCCGCATTCACTGACTGCACATACATACACAATACACATAACCTCTCACAGACCCACATTCACTGAATGCACACACATACACAATACACATAACCTCTCACAGACCCACATTCACTGAATGCACACACATACACAATACACATAACCTCTCACAGACCCACATTCACTGAATGCACACACATACACAATACACATAACCTCTCACAGACCCGCAGTCACTGAATGCACATACATACACAATACACATAACCTCTCACAGACCCACATTCACTGAATGCACATACATACACAATACACATAACCTCTCACAGACCCGCATTCACTGAATGCACATACATACACAATACACATAACCTCTCACAGACCCGCAGTCACTGAATGCACATACATACACAATACACATAACCTCTCACAGACCCGCAGTCACTGAATGCACACACATACACAATACACATAACCTCTCACAGACCCGCATTCACTGAATGCACATACATACACAATACACATAACCTCTCACAGACCCGCATTCACTGAATGCACAAACATACACAATACACATAACCTCTCACAGACCCGCATTCACTGAATGCACATACATACACAATACACATAACCTCTCACAGACCCACATTCACTGAATGCACATACATACACAATACACATAACCTCTCACAGACCCACATTCACTGAATGCACACACATACACAATACACATAACCTCTCACAGACCCACATTCACTGAATGCACACACATACACAATACACATAACCTCTCACAGACCCACATTCACTGAATGCACATACATACACAATACACATAACCTCTCACAGACCCGCAGTCACTGAATGCACACACATACACAATACACATAACCTCTCACAGACCCGCATTCACTGACTGCACATACATACACAATACACATAACCTCTCACAGACTCACATTCACTGAATGCACATACATACACAATACACATAACCTCTCACAGACCCACATTCACTGAATGCACATACATACACAATACACATAACCTCTCACAGACCCGCATTCACTGAATGCACATACATACACAATACACATAACCTCTCACAGACCCGCAGTCACTGAATGCACACACATACACAATACACATAACCTCTCACAGACCCGCATTCACTGACTGCACACACATACACAATACACATAACCTCTCACAGACCCGCATTCACTGAATGCACATACATACACAATACACATAACCTCTCACAGACCCACATTCACTGAATGCACATACATACACAATACACATAACCTCTCACAGACCCGCATTCACTGAATGCACATACATACACAATACACATAACCTCTCACAGACCCGCATTCACTGAATGCACACACATACACAATACACATAACCTCTCACAGACCCGCATTCACTGACTGCACATACATACACAATACACATAACCTCTCACAGACCCACATTCACTGAATGCACACACATACACAATACACATAACCTCTCACAGACCCGCAGTCACTGAATGCACACACATACACAATACACATAACCTCTCACAGACCCACATTCACTGAATGCACACACATACACAATACACATAACCTCTCACAGACCCACATTCACTGAATGCACATACATACACAATACACATAACCTCTCACAGACCCGCATTCACTGAATGCACACACATACACAATACACATAACCTCTCACAGACCCACATTCACTGAATGCACATACATACACAATACACATAACCTCTCACAGACCCACATTCACTGAATGCACATACATACACAATACACATAACCTCTCACAGACCCACATTCACTGAATGCACACACATACACAATACACATAACCTCTCACAGACCCACATTCACTGAATGCACACACATACACAATACACATAACCTCTCACAGACCCACATTCACTGAATGCACATACATACACAATACACATAACCTCTCACAGACCCGCATTCACTGAATGCACACACATACACAATACACATAACCTCTCACAGACCCACAGTCACTGAATGCACATACATACACAATACACATAACCTCTCACAGACCCACATTCACTGAATGCACATACATACACAATACACATAACCTCTCACAGACCCACATTCACTGAATGCACATACATACACAATACACATAACCTCTCACAGACCCGCATTCACTGAATGCACACACATACACAATACACATAACCTCTCACAGACCCACAGTCACTGAATGCACATACATACACAATACACATAACCTCTCACAGACCCACATTCACTGAATGCACATACATACACAATACACATAACCTCTCACAGACCCACATTCACTGAATGCACATACATACACAATACACATAACCTCTCACAGACCCACATTCACTGAATGCACACACATACACAATACACATAACCTCTCACAGACCCGCATTCACTGAATGCACACACATACACAATACACATAACCTCTCACAGACCCACATTCACTGAATGCACATACATACACAATACACATAACCTCTCACAGACCCGCATTCACTGAATGCACATACATACACAATACACATAACCTCTCACAGACCCGCATTCACTGAATGCACATACATACACAATACACATAACCTCTCACAGACCCGCATTCACTGAATGCACACACATACACAATACACATAACCTCTCACAGACCCGCATTCACTGACTGCACACACATACACAATACACATAACCTCTCACAGACCCGCATTCACTGAATGCACATACATACACAATACACATAACCTCTCACAGACCCACATTCACTGAATGCACATACATACACAATACACATAACCTCTCACAGACCCGCATTCACTGAATGCACATACATACACAATACACATAACCTCTCACAGACCCGCATTCACTGAATGCACACACATACACAATACACATAACCTCTCACAGACCCGCATTCACTGACTGCACATACATACACAATACACATAACCTCTCACAGACCCACATTCACTGAATGCACACATACACAATACACATAACCTCTCACAGACCCGCAGTCACTGAATGCACACACATACACAATACACATAACCTCTCACAGACCCACATTCACTGAATGCACACACATACACAATACACATAACCTCTCACAGACCCACATTCACTGAATGCACATACATACACAATACACATAACCTCTCACAGACCCGCATTCACTGAATGCACACACATACACAATACACATAACCTCTCACAGACCCACATTCACTGAATGCACATACATACACAATACACATAACCTCTCACAGACCCACATTCACTGAATGCACATACATACACAATACACATAACCTCTCACAGACCCACATTCACTGAATGCACATACATACACAATACACATAACCTCTCACAGACCCGCATTCACTGAATGCACACACATACACAATACACATAACCTCTCACAGACCCACATTCACTGAATGCACATACATACACAATACACATAACCTCTCACAGACCCACATTCACTGAATGCACATACATACACAATACACATAACCTCTCACAGACCCACATTCACTGAATGCACATACATACACAATACACATAACCTCTCACAGACCCACATTCACTGAATGCACACACATACACAATACACATAACCTCTCACAGACCCGCAGTCACTGAATGCACACACATACACAATACACATAACCTCTCACAGACCCGCATTCACTGAATGCACATACATACACAATACACATAACCTCTCACAGACCCGCAGTCACTGAATGCACACACATACACAATACACATAACCTCTCACAGACCCGCATTCACTGAATGCACATACATACACAATACACATAACCTCTCACAGACTCACATTCACTGAATGCACACATACACAATACACATAACCTCTCACAGACCCACATTCACTGAATGCACATACATACACAATACACATAACCTCTCACAGACCCACATTCACTGAATGCACATACATACACAATACACATAACCTCTCACAGACCCACATTCACTGAATGCACACACATACACAATACACATAACCTCTCACAGACCCACATTCACTGAATGCACACACATACACAATACACATAACCTCTCACAGACCCACATTCACTGAATGCACATACATACACAATACACATAACCTCTCACAGACCCACATTCACTGAATGCACACACATACACAATACACATAACCTCTCACAGACCCACATTCACTGAATGCACACACATACACAATACACATAACCTCTCACAGACCCGCATTCACTGAATGCACATACATACACAATACACATAACCTCTCACAGACTCACATTCACTGACTGCACATACATACACAATACACATAACCTCTCACAGACCCACATTCACTGAATGCACATACATACACAATACACATAACCTCTCACAGACCCACATTCACTGAATGCACACACATACACAATACACATAACCTCTCACAGACCCGCATTCACTGAATGCACATACATACACAATACACATAACCTCTCACAGACCCACATTCACTGAATGCACACACATACACAATACACATAACCTCTCACAGACTCACATTCACTGAATGCACATACATACACAATACACATAACCTCTCACAGACCCGCATTCACTGAATGCACATACATACACAATACACATAACCTCTCACAGACCCACATTCACTGAATGCACATACATACACAATACACATAACCTCTCACAGACCCGCATTCACTGACTGCACATACATACACAATACACATAACCTCTCACAGACCCACATTCACTGAATGCACATACATACACAATACACATAACCTCTCACAGACCCACATTCACTGAATGCACACACATACACAATACACATAACCTCTCACAGACCCACATTCACTGAATGCACACACATACACAATACACATAACCTCTCACAGACTCACATTCACTGAATGCACATACATACACAATACACATAACCTCTCACAGACCCACATTCACTGAATGCACACACATACACAATACACATAACCTCTCACAGACCCACATTCACTGAATGCACACACATACACAATACACATAACCTCTCACAGACCCGCAGTCACTGAATGCACACACATACACAATACACATAACCTCTCACAGACTCACATTCACTGAATGCACATACATACACAATACACATAACCTCTCACAGACCCGCATTCACTGAATGCACATACATACACAATACACATAACCTCTCACAGACCCACATTCACTGAATGCACACACATACACAATACACATAACCTCTCACAGACCCGCATTCACTGACTGCACACACATACACAATACACATAACCTCTCACAGACCCACATTCACTGAATGCACACACATACACAATACACATAACCTCTCACAGACCCGCATTCACTGAATGCACACACATACACAATACACATAACCTCTCACAGACCCGCATTCACTGACTGCACACACATACACAATACACATAACCTCTCACAGACTCGCATTCACTGACTGCACATACATACACAATACACATAACCTCTCACAGACCCACATTCACTGACTGCACACACATACACAATACACATAACCTCTCACAGACCCGCATTCACTGACTGCACACACATACACAATACACATAACCTCTCACAGACTCACATTCACTGACTGCACACACATACACAATACACATAACCTCTCACAGACCCACATTCACTGAATGCACATACATACACAATACACATAACCTCTCACAGACCCACATTCACTGAATGCACACACATACACAATACACATAACCTCTCACAGACCCGCAGTCACTGAATGCACATACATACACAATACACATAACCTCTCACAGACCCACATTCACTGAATGCACACACATACACAATACACATAACCTCTCACAGACTCACATTCACTGACTGCACATACATACACAATACACATAACCTCTCACAGACCCGCAGTCACTGAATGCACATACATACACAATACACATAACCTCTCACAGACCCGCATTCACTGACTGCACACACATACACAATACACATAACCTCTCACAGACTCACATTCACTGAATGCACACACATACACAATACACATAACCTCTCACAGACCCGCATTCACTGAATGCACACACATACACAATACACATAACCTCTCACAGACCCGCATTCACTGACTGCACACACATACACAATACACATAACCTCTCACAGACCCGCAGTCACTGAATGCACATACATACACAATACACATAACCTCTCACAGACCCACATTCACTGACTGCACACACATACACAATACACATAACCTCTCACAGACCCGCATTCACTGACTGCACACACATACACAATACACATAACCTCTCACAGACTCACATTCACTGACTGCACACACATACACAATACACATAACCTCTCACAGACCCACATTCACTGAATGCACATACATACACAATCCACATAACCTCTCACAGACCCACATTCACTGAATGCACACACATACACAATACACATAACCTCTCACAGACCCGCAGTCACTGAATGCACATACATACACAATACACATAACCTCTCACAGACCCACATTCACTGAATGCACACACATACACAATACACATAACCTCTCACAGACCCGCAGTCACTGAATGCACATACATACACAATACACATAACCTCTCACAGACCCACATTCACTGAATGCACATACATACACAATACACATAACCTCTCACAGACTCACATTCACTGACTGCACATACATACACAATACACATAACCTCTCACAGACCCGCATTCACTGACTGCACATACATACACAATACACATAACCTCTCACAGACTCACATTCACTGAATGCACATACATACACAATACACATAACCTCTCACAGACCCACATTCACTGAATGCACATACATACACAATACACATAACCTCTCACAGACCCACATTCACTGAATGCACATACATACACAATACACATAACCTCTCACAGACCCGCAGTCACTGAATGCACATACATACACAATACACATAACCTCTCACAGACCCACAGTCACTGAATGCACATACATACACAATACACATAACCTCTCACAGACCCGCATTCACTGAATGCACACACATACACAATACACATAACCTCTCACAGACCCACATTCACTGAATGCACACACATACACAATACACATAACCTCTCACAGACCCGCAGTCACTGAATGCACATACATACACAATACACATAACCTCTCACAGACCCGCATTCACTGACTGCACATACATACACAATACACATAACCTCTCACAGACCCACAGTCACTGAATGCACATACATACACAATACACATAACCTCTCACAGACCCGCATTCACTGAATGCACACACATACACAATACACATAACCTCTCACAGACCCACATTCACTGAATGCACACACATACACAATACACATAACCTCTCACAGACCCACATTCACTGAATGCACACACATACACAATACACATAACCTCTCACAGACTCACATTCACTGAATGCACACACATACACAATACACATAACCTCTCACAGACCCGCAGTCACTGAATGCACATACATACACAATACACATAACCTCTCACAGACCCGCATTCACTGACTGCACATACATACACAATACACATAACCTCTCACAGACCCACATTCACTGAATGCACACACATACACAATACACATAACCTCTCACAGACCCACATTCACTGAATGCACACACATACACAATACACATAACCTCTCACAGACCCACATTCACTGAATGCACACACATACACAATACACATAACCTCTCACAGACCAACATTCACTGAATGCACATACATACACAATACACATAACCTCTCACAGACCCGCATTCACTGACTGCACATACATACACAATACACATAACCTCTCACAGACCCACATTCACTGAATGCACACACATACACAATACACATAACCTCTCACAGACCCACATTCACTGAATGCACACACATACACAATACACATAACCTCTCACAGACCCACATTCACTGAATGCACACACATACACAATACACATAACCTCTCACAGACCCGCAGTCACTGAATGCACATACATACACAATACACATAACCTCTCACAGACCCACATTCACTGAATGCACATACATACACAATACACATAACCTCTCACAGACCCGCATTCACTGAATGCACATACATACACAATACACATAACCTCTCACAGACCCGCAGTCACTGAATGCACATACATACACAATACACATAACCTCTCACAGACCCGCAGTCACTGAATGCACACACATACACAATACACATAACCTCTCACAGACCCGCAGTCACTGAATGCACATACATACACAATACACATAACCTCTCACAGACCCGCAGTCACTGAATGCACAAACATACACAATACACATAACCTCTCACAGACCCGCATTCACTGAATGCACATACATACACAATACAC
The DNA here is from genome assembly GCA_022702515.1 of Ilyophis sp. 1 JC-2022. NCBI lineage: Eukaryota > Metazoa > Chordata > Actinopteri > Anguilliformes > Synaphobranchidae > Ilyophis > Ilyophis sp. 1 JC-2022. The sequence continues at coordinate 66,855,751 of CM040395.1, read as the reverse complement.
ATAACCTCTCACAGACCCACAGTCACTGAATGCACATACATACACAATACACATAACCTCTCACAGACCCACATTCACTGAATGCACACACATACACAATACACATAACCTCTCACAGACCCACATTCACTGAATGCACACACATACACAATACACATAACCTCTCACAGACCCACATTCACTGAATGCACATACATACACAATACACATAACCTCTCACAGACCCGCAGTCACTGAATGCACACACATACACAATACACATAACCTCTCACAGACCCGCATTCACTGACTGCACATACATACACAATACACATAACCTCTCACAGACCCGCATTCACTGAATGCACACACATACACAATACACATAACCTCTCACAGACTCACATTCACTGAATGCACATACATACACAATACACATAACCTCTCACAGACCCACATTCACTGAATGCACATACATACACAATACACATAACCTCTCACAGACCCGCATTCACTGAATGCACATACATACACAATACACATAACCTCTCACAGACCCGCAGTCACTGAATGCACACACATACACAATACACATAACCTCTCACAGACCCGCATTCACTGACTGCACACACATACACAATACACATAACCTCTCACAGACCCGCATTCACTGAATGCACATACATACACAATACACATAACCTCTCACAGACCCACATTCACTGAATGCACATACATACACAATACACATAACCTCTCACAGACCCGCATTCACTGAATGCACATACATACACAATACACATAACCTCTCACAGACCCGCATTCACTGAATGCACACACATACACAATACACATAACCTCTCACAGACCCGCATTCACTGACTGCACATACATACACAATACACATAACCTCTCACAGACCCACATTCACTGAATGCACACACATACACAATACACATAACCTCTCACAGACCCGCAGTCACTGAATGCACACACATACACAATACACATAACCTCTCACAGACCCACATTCACTGAATGCACACACATACACAATACACATAACCTCTCACAGACCCACATTCACTGAATGCACATACATACACAATACACATAACCTCTCACAGACCCGCATTCACTGAATGCACACACATACACAATACACATAACCTCTCACAGACCCACAGTCACTGAATGCACATACATACACAATACACATAACCTCTCACAGACCCACATTCACTGAATGCACATACATACACAATACACATAACCTCTCACAGACCCACATTCACTGAATGCACACACATACACAATACACATAACCTCTCACAGACCCACATTCACTGAATGCACACACATACACAATACACATAACCTCTCACAGACCCACATTCACTGAATGCACATACATACACAATACACATAACCTCTCACAGACCCGCATTCACTGAATGCACACACATACACAATACACATAACCTCTCACAGACCCACAGTCACTGAATGCACATACATACACAATACACATAACCTCTCACAGACCCACATTCACTGAATGCACATACATACACAATACACATAACCTCTCACAGACCCACATTCACTGAATGCACATACATACACAATACACATAACCTCTCACAGACCCGCATTCACTGAATGCACACACATACACAATACACATAACCTCTCACAGACCCACAGTCACTGAATGCACATACATACACAATACACATAACCTCTCACAGACCCACATTCACTGAATGCACATACATACACAATACACATAACCTCTCACAGACCCACATTCACTGAATGCACATACATACACAATACACATAACCTCTCACAGACCCACATTCACTGAATGCACACACATACACAATACACATAACCTCTCACAGACCCGCAGTCACTGAATGCACACACATACACAATACACATAACCTCTCACAGACCCACATTCACTGAATGCACATACATACACAATACACATAACCTCTCACAGACCCGCATTCACTGAATGCACATACATACACAATACACATAACCTCTCACAGACCCGCATTCACTGAATGCACATACATACACAATACACATAACCTCTCACAGACCCGCAGTCACTGAATGCACACACATACACAATACACATAACCTCTCACAGACCCGCATTCACTGACTGCACACACATACACAATACACATAACCTCTCACAGACCCGCATTCACTGAATGCACATACATACACAATACACATAACCTCTCACAGACCCACATTCACTGAATGCACATACATACACAATACACATAACCTCTCACAGACCCGCATTCACTGAATGCACATACATACACAATACACATAACCTCTCACAGACCCGCATTCACTGAATGCACACACATACACAATACACATAACCTCTCACAGACCCGCATTCACTGACTGCACATACATACACAATACACATAACCTCTCACAGACCCACATTCACTGAATGCACACACATACACAATACACATAACCTCTCACAGACCCGCAGTCACTGAATGCACACACATACACAATACACATAACCTCTCACAGACCCACATTCACTGAATGCACACACATACACAATACACATAACCTCTCACAGACCCACATTCACTGAATGCACATACATACACAATACACATAACCTCTCACAGACCCGCATTCACTGAATGCACACACATACACAATACACATAACCTCTCACAGACCCACAGTCACTGAATGCACATACATACACAATACACATAACCTCTCACAGACCCACATTCACTGAATGCACATACATACACAATACACATAACCTCTCACAGACCCACATTCACTGAATGCACATACATACACAATACACATAACCTCTCACAGACCCGCATTCACTGAATGCACACACATACACAATACACATAACCTCTCACAGACCCACAGTCACTGAATGCACATACATACACAATACACATAACCTCTCACAGACCCACATTCACTGAATGCACATACATACACAATACACATAACCTCTCACAGACCCACATTCACTGAATGCACATACATACACAATACACATAACCTCTCACAGACCCACATTCACTGAATGCACACACATACACAATACACATAACCTCTCACAGACCCGCATTCACTGAATGCACACACATACACAATACACATAACCTCTCACAGACCCACATTCACTGAATGCACATACATACACAATACACATAACCTCTCACAGACCCGCATTCACTGAATGCACATACATACACAATACACATAACCTCTCACAGACTCACATTCACTGAATGCACACACATACACAATACACATAACCTCTCACAGACCCACTGATTCACTGAATGCACATACATACACAATACACATAACCTCTCACAGACCCACATTCACTGAATGCACACACATACACAATACACATAACCTCTCACAGACCCACATTCACTGAATGCACACACATACACAATACACATAACCTCTCACAGACCCACATTCACTGAATGCACATACATACACAATACACATAACCTCTCACAGACCCACATTCACTGAATGCACACACATACACAATACACATAACCTCTCACAGACCCGCATTCACTGACTGCACATACATACACAATACACATAACCTCTCACAGACCCGCATTCACTGAATGCACACACATACACAATACACATAACCTCTCACAGACTCACATTCACTGAATGCACATACATACACAATACACATAACCTCTCACAGACCCACATTCACTGAATGCACATACATACACAATACACATAACCTCTCACAGACCCGCATTCACTGAATGCACATACATACACAATACACATAACCTCTCACAGACCCGCAGTCACTGAATGCACACACATACACAATACACATAACCTCTCACAGACCCGCATTCACTGACTGCACACACATACACAATACACATAACCTCTCACAGACCCGCATTCACTGAATGCACATACATACACAATACACATAACCTCTCACAGACCCACATTCACTGAATGCACATACATACACAATACACATAACCTCTCACAGACCCGCATTCACTGAATGCACATACATACACAATACACATAACCTCTCACAGACCCGCATTCACTGAATGCACACACATACACAATACACATAACCTCTCACAGACCCGCATTCACTGACTGCACATACATACACAATACACATAACCTCTCACAGACCCACATTCACTGAATGCACACACATACACAATACACATAACCTCTCACAGACCCGCAGTCACTGAATGCACACACATACACAATACACATAACCTCTCACAGACCCACATTCACTGAATGCACACACATACACAATACACATAACCTCTCACAGACCCACATTCACTGAATGCACATACATACACAATACACATAACCTCTCACAGACCCGCATTCACTGAATGCACACACATACACAATACACATAACCTCTCACAGACCCACAGTCACTGAATGCACATACATACACAATACACATAACCTCTCACAGACCCACATTCACTGAATGCACATACATACACAATACACATAACCTCTCACAGACCCACATTCACTGAATGCACACACATACACAATACACATAACCTCTCACAGACCCACATTCACTGAATGCACACACATACACAATACACATAACCTCTCACAGACCCACATTCACTGAATGCACATACATACACAATACACATAACCTCTCACAGACCCGCATTCACTGAATGCACACACATACACAATACACATAACCTCTCACAGACCCACAGTCACTGAATGCACATACATACACAATACACATAACCTCTCACAGACCCACATTCACTGAATGCACATACATACACAATACACATAACCTCTCACAGACCCACATTCACTGAATGCACATACATACACAATACACATAACCTCTCACAGACCCGCATTCACTGAATGCACACACATACACAATACACATAACCTCTCACAGACCCACAGTCACTGAATGCACATACATACACAATACACATAACCTCTCACAGACCCACATTCACTGAATGCACATACATACACAATACACATAACCTCTCACAGACCCACATTCACTGAATGCACATACATACACAATACACATAACCTCTCACAGACCCACATTCACTGAATGCACACACATACACAATACACATAACCTCTCACAGACCCGCAGTCACTGAATGCACACACATACACAATACACATAACCTCTCACAGACCCACATTCACTGAATGCACATACATACACAATACACATAACCTCTCACAGACCCGCATTCACTGAATGCACATACATACACAATACACATAACCTCTCACAGACCCGCATTCACTGAATGCACATACATACACAATACACATAACCTCTCACAGACCCGCAGTCACTGAATGCACACACATACACAATACACATAACCTCTCACAGACCCGCATTCACTGACTGCACACACATACACAATACACATAACCTCTCACAGACCCGCATTCACTGAATGCACATACATACACAATACACATAACCTCTCACAGACCCACATTCACTGAATGCACATACATACACAATACACATAACCTCTCACAGACCCGCATTCACTGAATGCACATACATACACAATACACATAACCTCTCACAGACCCGCATTCACTGAATGCACACACATACACAATACACATAACCTCTCACAGACCCGCATTCACTGACTGCACATACATACACAATACACATAACCTCTCACAGACCCACATTCACTGAATGCACACACATACACAATACACATAACCTCTCACAGACCCGCAGTCACTGAATGCACACACATACACAATACACATAACCTCTCACAGACCCACATTCACTGAATGCACACACATACACAATACACATAACCTCTCACAGACCCACATTCACTGAATGCACATACATACACAATACACATAACCTCTCACAGACCCGCATTCACTGAATGCACACACATACACAATACACATAACCTCTCACAGACCCACAGTCACTGAATGCACATACATACACAATACACATAACCTCTCACAGACCCACATTCACTGAATGCACATACATACACAATACACATAACCTCTCACAGACCCACATTCACTGAATGCACATACATACACAATACACATAACCTCTCACAGACCCGCATTCACTGAATGCACACACATACACAATACACATAACCTCTCACAGACCCACAGTCACTGAATGCACATACATACACAATACACATAACCTCTCACAGACCCACATTCACTGAATGCACATACATACACAATACACATAACCTCTCACAGACCCACATTCACTGAATGCACATACATACACAATACACATAACCTCTCACAGACCCACATTCACTGAATGCACACACATACACAATACACATAACCTCTCACAGACCCGCAGTCACTGAATGCACACACATACACAATACACATAACCTCTCACAGACCCACATTCACTGAATGCACATACATACACAATACACATAACCTCTCACAGACCCGCAGTCACTGAATGCACACACATACACAATACACATAACCTCTCACAGACCCGCATTCACTGAATGCACATACATACACAATACACATAACCTCTCACAGACTCACATTCACTGAATGCACACACATACACAATACACATAACCTCTCACAGACCCACATTCACTGAATGCACATACATACACAATACACATAACCTCTCACAGACCCACATTCACTGAATGCACACACATACACAATACACATAACCTCTCACAGACCCACATTCACTGAATGCACACACATACACAATACACATAACCTCTCACAGACCCACATTCACTGAATGCACATACATACACAATACACATAACCTCTCACAGACCCACATTCACTGAATGCACACACATACACAATACACATAACCTCTCACAGACCCACATTCACTGAATGCACACACATACACAATACACATAACCTCTCACAGACCCGCATTCACTGAATGCACATACATACACAATACACATAACCTCTCACAGACTCACATTCACTGACTGCACATACATACACAATACACATAACCTCTCACAGACCCACATTCACTGAATGCACATACATACACAATACACATAACCTCTCACAGACCCACATTCACTGAATGCACACACATACACAATACACATAACCTCTCACAGACCCACATTCACTGAATGCACATACGTACACAATACACATAACCTCTCACAGACCCACATTCACTGAATGCACACACATACACAATACACATAACCTCTCACAGACTCACATTCACTGACTGCACATACATACACAATACACATAACCTCTCACAGACCCACAGTCACTGAATGCACATACATACACAATACACATAACCTCTCACAGACCCGCATTCACTGAATGCACATACATACACAATACACATAACCTCTCACAGACCCGCATTCACTGACTGCACATACATACACAATACACATAACCTCTCACAGACTCGCATTCACTGACTGCACATACATACACAATACACATAACCTCTCACAGACCCGCATTCACTGACTGCACACACATACACAATACACATAACCTCTCACAGACCCGCATTCACTGACTGCACACACATACACAATACACATAACCTCTCACAGACTCACATTCACTGAATGCACACACATACACAATACACATAACCTCTCACAGACCCGCATTCACTGAATGCACACACATACACAATACACATAACCTCTCACAGACCCGCATTCACTGACTGCACACACATACACAATACACATAACCTCTCACAGACCCGCAGTCACTGAATGCACATACATACACAATACACATAACCTCTCACAGACCCACATTCACTGACTGCACACACATACACAATACACATAACCTCTCACAGACCCGCATTCACTGACTGCACACACATACACAATACACATAACCTCTCACAGACTCACATTCACTGACTGCACACACATACACAATACACATAACCTCTCACAGACCCACATTCACTGAATGCACATACATACACAATACACATAACCTCTCACAGACCCACATTCACTGAATGCACACACATACACAATACACATAACCTCTCACAGACCCGCAGTCACTGAATGCACATACATACACAATACACATAACCTCTCACAGACCCACATTCACTGAATGCACACACATACACAATACACATAACCTCTCACAGACTCACATTCACTGACTGCACATACATACACAATACACATAACCTCTCACAGACCCGCAGTCACTGAATGCACATACATACACAATACACATAACCTCTCACAGACCCGCATTCACTGACTGCACACACATACACAATACACATAACCTCTCACAGACTCACATTCACTGAATGCACACACATACACAATACACATAACCTCTCACAGACCCGCATTCACTGAATGCACACACATACACAATACACATAACCTCTCACAGACCCGCATTCACTGACTGCACACACATACACAATACACATAACCTCTCACAGACCCGCAGTCACTGAATGCACATACATACACAATACACATAACCTCTCACAGACCCACATTCACTGACTGCACACACATACACAATACACATAACCTCTCACAGACCCGCATTCACTGACTGCACACACATACACAATACACATAACCTCTCACAGACTCACATTCACTGACTGCACACACATACACAATACACATAACCTCTCACAGACCCACATTCACTGAATGCACATACATACACAATCCACATAACCTCTCACAGACCCACATTCACTGAATGCACACACATACACAATACACATAACCTCTCACAGACCCGCAGTCACTGAATGCACATACATACACAATACACATAACCTCTCACAGACCCACATTCACTGAATGCACACACATACACAATACACATAACCTCTCACAGACCCGCAGTCACTGAATGCACATACATACACAATACACATAACCTCTCACAGACCCACATTCACTGAATGCACATACATACACAATACACATAACCTCTCACAGACTCACATTCACTGACTGCACATACATACACAATACACATAACCTCTCACAGACCCGCATTCACTGACTGCACATACATACACAATACACATAACCTCTCACAGACTCACATTCACTGAATGCACATACATACACAATACACATAACCTCTCACAGACCCACATTCACTGAATGCACATACATACACAATACACATAACCTCTCACAGACCCACATTCACTGAATGCACATACATACACAATACACATAACCTCTCACAGACCCGCAGTCACTGAATGCACATACATACACAATACACATAACCTCTCACAGACCCACAGTCACTGAATGCACATACATACACAATACACATAACCTCTCACAGACCCGCATTCACTGAATGCACACACATACACAATACACATAACCTCTCACAGACCCACATTCACTGAATGCACACACATACACAATACACATAACCTCTCACAGACCCGCAGTCACTGAATGCACATACATACACAATACACATAACCTCTCACAGACCCGCATTCACTGACTGCACATACATACACAATACACATAACCTCTCACAGACCCACAGTCACTGAATGCACATACATACACAATACACATAACCTCTCACAGACCCGCATTCACTGAATGCACACACATACACAATACACATAACCTCTCACAGACCCACATTCACTGAATGCACACACATACACAATACACATAACCTCTCACAGACCCACATTCACTGAATGCACACACATACACAATACACATAACCTCTCACAGACTCACATTCACTGAATGCACACACATACACAATACACATAACCTCTCACAGACCCGCAGTCACTGAATGCACATACATACACAATACACATAACCTCTCACAGACCCGCATTCACTGACTGCACATACATACACAATACACATAACCTCTCACAGACCCACATTCACTGAATGCACACACATACACAATACACATAACCTCTCACAGACCCACATTCACTGAATGCACACACATACACAATACACATAACCTCTCACAGACCCACATTCACTGAATGCACACACATACACAATACACATAACCTCTCACAGACCAACATTCACTGAATGCACATACATACACAATACACATAACCTCTCACAGACCCGCATTCACTGACTGCACATACATACACAATACACATAACCTCTCACAGACCCACATTCACTGAATGCACACACATACACAATACACATAACCTCTCACAGACCCACATTCACTGAATGCACACACATACACAATACACATAACCTCTCACAGACCCACATTCACTGAATGCACACACATACACAATACACATAACCTCTCACAGACCCGCAGTCACTGAATGCACATACATACACAATACACATAACCTCTCACAGACCCACATTCACTGAATGCACATACATACACAATACACATAACCTCTCACAGACCCGCATTCACTGAATGCACATACATACACAATACACATAACCTCTCACAGACCCGCAGTCACTGAATGCACATACATACACAATACACATAACCTCTCACAGACCCGCAGTCACTGAATGCACACACATACACAATACACATAACCTCTCACAGACCCGCAGTCACTGAATGCACATACATACACAATACACATAACCTCTCACAGACCCGCAGTCACTGAATGCACAAACATACACAATACACATAACCTCTCACAGACCCGCATTCACTGAATGCACATACATACACAATACACATAACCTCTCACAGACCCACAGTCACTGAATGCACATACATACACAATACACATAACCTCTCACAGACCCACATTCACTGAATGCACACACATACACAATACACATAACCTCTCACAGACCCACATTCACTGAATGCACACACATACACAATACACATAACCTCTCACAGACCCACATTCACTGAATGCACATACATACACAATACACATAACCTCTCACAGACCCGCAGTCACTGAATGCACACACATACACAATACACATAACCTCTCACAGACCCGCATTCACTGACTGCACATACATACACAATACACATAACCTCTCACAGACCCGCATTCACTGAATGCACACACATACACAATACACATAACCTCTCACAGACTCACATTCACTGAATGCACATACATACACAATACACATAACCTCTCACAGACCCACATTCACTGAATGCACATACATACACAATACACATAACCTCTCACAGACCCGCATTCACTGAATGCACATACATACACAATACACATAACCTCTCACAGACCCGCAGTCACTGAATGCACACACATACACAATACACATAACCTCTCACAGACCCGCATTCACTGACTGCACACACATACACAATACACATAACCTCTCACAGACCCGCATTCACTGAATGCACATACATACACAATACACATAACCTCTCACAGACCCACATTCACTGAATGCACATACATACACAATACACATAACCTCTCACAGACCCGCATTCACTGAATGCACATACATACACAATACACATAACCTCTCACAGACCCGCATTCACTGAATGCACACACATACACAATACACATAACCTCTCACAGACCCGCATTCACTGACTGCACATACATACACAATACACATAACCTCTCACAGACCCACATTCACTGAATGCACACACATACACAATACACATAACCTCTCACAGACCCGCAGTCACTGAATGCACACACATACACAATACACATAACCTCTCACAGACCCACATTCACTGAATGCACACACATACACAATACACATAACCTCTCACAGACCCACATTCACTGAATGCACATACATACACAATACACATAACCTCTCACAGACCCGCATTCACTGAATGCACACACATACACAATACACATAACCTCTCACAGACCCACAGTCACTGAATGCACATACATACACAATACACATAACCTCTCACAGACCCACATTCACTGAATGCACATACATACACAATACACATAACCTCTCACAGACCCACATTCACTGAATGCACACACATACACAAGACACATAACCTCTCACAGACCCACATTCACTGAATGCACACACATACACAATACACATAACCTCTCACAGACCCACATTCACTGAATGCACATACATACACAATACACATAACCTCTCACAGACCCGCATTCACTGAATGCACACACATACACAATACACATAACCTCTCACAGACCCACAGTCACTGAATGCACATACATACACAATACACATAACCTCTCACAGACCCACATTCACTGAATGCACATACATACACAATACACATAACCTCTCACAGACCCACATTCACTGAATGCACATACATACACAATACACATAACCTCTCACAGACCCGCATTCACTGAATGCACACACATACACAATACACATAACCTCTCACAGACCCACAGTCACTGAATGCACATACATACACAATACACATAACCTCTCACAGACCCACATTCACTGAATGCACATACATACACAATACACATAACCTCTCACAGACCCACATTCACTGAATGCACATACATACACAATACACATAACCTCTCACAGACCCACATTCACTGAATGCACACACATACACAATACACATAACCTCTCACAGACCCGCAGTCACTGAATGCACACACATACACAATACACATAACCTCTCACAGACCCACATTCACTGAATGCACATACATACACAATACACATAACCTCTCACAGACCCGCATTCACTGAATGCACATACATACACAATACACATAACCTCTCACAGACCCGCATTCACTGAATGCACATACATACACAATACACATAACCTCTCACAGACCCGCAGTCACTGAATGCACACACATACACAATACACATAACCTCTCACAGACCCGCATTCACTGACTGCACACACATACACAATACACATAACCTCTCACAGACCCGCATTCACTGAATGCACATACATACACAATACACATAACCTCTCACAGACCCACATTCACTGAATGCACATACATACACAATACACATAACCTCTCACAGACCCGCATTCACTGAATGCACATACATACACAATACACATAACCTCTCACAGACCCGCATTCACTGAATGCACACACATACACAATACACATAACCTCTCACAGACCCGCATTCACTGACTGCACATACATACACAATACACATAACCTCTCACAGACCCACATTCACTGAATGCACACACATACACAATACACATAACCTCTCACAGACCCGCAGTCACTGAATGCACACACATACACAATACACATAACCTCTCACAGACCCACATTCACTGAATGCACACACATACACAATACACATAACCTCTCACAGACCCACATTCACTGAATGCACACACATACACAATACACATAACCTCTCACAGACCCACAGTCACTGAATGCACATACATACACAATACACATAACCTCTCACAGACCCACATTCACTGAATGCACATACATACACAATACACATAACCTCTCACAGACCCACATTCACTGAATGCACATACATACACAATACACATAACCTCTCACAGACCCGCATTCACTGAATGCACACACATACACAATACACATAACCTCTCACAGACCCACAGTCACTGAATGCACATACATACACAATACACATAACCTCTCACAGACCCACATTCACTGAATGCACATACATACACAATACACATAACCTCTCACAGACCCACATTCACTGAATGCACATACATACACAATACACATAACCTCTCACAGACCCACATTCACTGAATGCACACACATACACAATACACATAACCTCTCACAGACCCGCAGTCACTGAATGCACACACATACACAATACACATAACCTCTCACAGACCCACATTCACTGAATGCACATACATACACAATACACATAACCTCTCACAGACCCGCAGTCACTGAATGCACACACATACACAATACACATAACCTCTCACAGACCCGCATTCACTGAATGCACATACATACACAATACACATAACCTCTCACAGACTCACATTCACTGAATGCACACACATACACAATACACATAACCTCTCACAGACCCACATTCACTGAATGCACATACATACACAATACACATAACCTCTCACAGACCCACATTCACTGAATGCACACACATACACAATACACATAACCTCTCACAGACCCACATTCACTGAATGCACACACATACACAATACACATAACCTCTCACAGACCCACATTCACTGAATGCACATACATACACAATACACATAACCTCTCACAGACCCACATTCACTGAATGCACACACATACACAATACACATAACCTCTCACAGACCCACATTCACTGAATGCACACACATACACAATACACATAACCTCTCACAGACCCGCATTCACTGAATGCACATACATACACAATACACATAACCTCTCACAGACTCACATTCACTGACTGCACATACATACACAATACACATAACCTCTCACAGACCCACATTCACTGAATGCACATACATACACAATACACATAACCTCTCACAGACCCACATTCACTGAATGCACACACATACACAATACACATAACCTCTCACAGACCCACATTCACTGAATGCACATACGTACACAATACACATAACCTCTCACAGACCCACATTCACTGAATGCACACACATACACAATACACATAACCTCTCACAGACTCACATTCACTGACTGCACATACATACACAATACACATAACCTCTCACAGACCCACAGTCACTGAATGCACATACATACACAATACACATAACCTCTCACAGACCCGCATTCACTGAATGCACATACATACACAATACACATAACCTCTCACAGACCCGCATTCACTGACTGCACATACATACACAATACACATAACCTCTCACAGACCCGCATTCACTGACTGCACATACATACACAATACACATAACCTCTCACAGACCCGCATTCACTGACTGCACATACATACACAATACACATAACCTCTCACAGACCCGCATTCACTGAATGCACATACATACACAATACACATAACCTCTCACAGACCCGCAGTCACTGAATGCACATACATACACAATACACATAACCTCTCACAGACCCGCATTCACTGAATGCACATACATACACAATACACATAACCTCTCACAGACCCACATTCACTGACTGCACATACATACACAATACACATAACCTCTCACAGACCCGCAGTCACTGAATGCACATACATACACAATACACATAACCTCTCACAGACCCACAGTCACTGAATGCACATACATACACAATACACATAACCTCTCACAGACCCACATTCACTGAATGCACATACATACACAATACACATAACCTCTCACAGACCCGCATTCACTGAATGCACATACATACACAATACACATAACCTCTCACAGACCCGCAGTCACTGAATGCACACACATACACAATACACATAACCTCTCACAGACCCGCATTCACTGACTGCACATACATACACAATACACATAACCTCTCACAGACCCGCATTCACTGAATGCACATACATACACAATACACATAACCTCTCACAGACCCGCAGTCACTGAATGCACATACATACACAATACACATAACCTCTCACAGACCCGCAGTCACTGAATGCACATACATACACAATACACATAACCTCTCACAGACCCGCATTCACTGAATGCACATACATACACAATACACATAACCTCTCACAGACCCGCAGTCACTGAATGCACATACATACACAATACACATAACCTCTCACAGACCCACATTCACTGAATGCACATACATACACAATACACATAATCTCTCACAGACCCGCAGTCACTGAATGCACACACATACACAATACACATAACCTCTCACAGACCCACATTCACTGAATGCACATACATACACAATACACATAACCTCTCACAGACCCGCAGTCACTGAATGCACATACATACACAATACACATAACCTCTCACAGACCCGCATTCACTGAATGCACACACATACACAATACACATAACCTCTCACAGACCCACATTCACTGAATGCACATACATACACAATACACATAACCTCTCACAGACCCGCAGTCACTGAATGCACACACATACACAATACACATAACCTCTCACAGACCCACATTCACTGAATGCACATACATACACAATACACATAACCTCTCACAGACCCGCATTCACTGAATGCACATACATACACAATACACATAACCTCTCACAGACCCACATTCACTGAATGCACATACATACACAATACACATAACCTCTCACAGACCCACATTCACTGAATGCACATACATACACAATACACATAACCTCTCACAGACCCGCAGTCACTGAATGCACACACATACACAATACACATAACCTCTCACAGACCCGCATTCACTGAATGCACATACATACACAATACACATAACCTCTCACAGACCCGCATTCACTGAATGCACATACATACACAATACACATAACCTCTCACAGACCCACATTCACTGACTGCACACACATACACAATACACATAACCTCTCACAGACCCACATTCACTGAATGCACATACATACACAATACACATAACCTCTCACAGACCCGCATTCACTGAATGCACATACATACACAATACACATAACCTCTCACAGACCCACATTCACTGACTGCACACACATACACAATACACATAACCTCTCACAGACCCGCATTCACTGACTGCACATACATACACAATACACATAACCTCTCACGGACTCGCATTCACTGAATGCACACACATACACAATACACATAACCTCTCACAGACCCGCATTCACTGAATGCACACACATACACAATACACATAACCTCTCACAGACTCACATTCACTGAATGCACATACATACACAATACACATAACCTCTCACAGACCCACATTCACTGAATGCACACACATACACAATACACATAACCTCTCACAGACCCGCATTCACTGAATGCACACACATACACAATACACATAACCTCTCACAGACCCGCATTCACTGAATGCACATACATACACAATACACATAACCTCTCACAGACCCACATTCACTGAATGCACACACATACACAATACACATAACCTCTCACAGACTCACATTCACTGAATGCACACACATACACAATACACATAACCTCTCACAGACCCACATTCACTGACTGCACATACATACACAATACACATAACCTCTCACGGACTCGCATTCACTGAATGCACATACATACACAATACACATAACCTCTCACAGACCCGCATTCACTGAATGCACATACATACACAATACACATAACCTCTCACAGACCCGCATTCACTGAATGCACATACATACACAATACACATAACCTCTCACAGACCCACATTCACTGAATGCACACACATACACAATACACATAACCTCTCACAGACTCACATTCACTGAATGCACACACATACACAATACACATAACCTCTCACAGACCCGCATTCACTGACTGCACATACATACACAATACACATAACCTCTCACGGACTCGCATTCACTGAATGCACACACATACACAATACACATAACCTCTCACAGACCCACATTCACTGAATGCACACACATACACAATACACATAACCTCTCACAGACTCACATTCACTGAATGCACACACATACACAATACACATAACCTCTCACAGACCCGCATTCACTGACTGCACATACATACACAATACACATAACCTCTCACGGACTCGCATTCACTGAATGCACACACATACACAATACACATAACCTCTCACAGACCCGCATTCACTGAATGCACACACATACACAATACACATAACCTCTCACAGACCCGCATTCACTGACTGCACATACATACACAATACACATAACCTCTCACGGACTCGCATTCACTGAATGCACACACATACACAATACACATAACCTCTCACAGACCCGCATTCACTGAATGCACATACATACACAATACACATAACCTCTCACAGACCCACATTCACTGAATGCACATACATACACAATACACATAACCTCTCACAGACCCACATTCACTGAATGCACATACATACACAATACACATAACCTCTCACAGACCCGCATTCACTGAATGCACACACATACACAATACACATAACCTCTCACAGACTCACATTCACTGAATGCACATACATACACAATACACATAACCTCTCACAGACTCGCAATCACTGAATGCACACACATACACAATACACATAACCTCTCACAGACCCACATTCACTGAATGCACATACATACACAATACACATAACCTCTCACAGACCCACATTCACTGAATGCACATACATACACAATACACATAACCTCTCACAGACCCACATTCACTGAATGCACATACATACACAATACACATAACCTCTCACAGACTCACATTCACTGAATGCACATACATACACAATACACATAACCTCTCACAGACTCGCAATCACTGAATGCACACACATACACAATACACATAACCTCTCACAGACCCACATTCACTGAATGCACACACATACACAATACACATAACCTCTCACAGACTCGCATTCACTGAATGCACATACATACACAATACACGTAACCTCTCACAGACCCACATTCACTGAATGCACACACATACACAATACACATAACCTCTCACAGACCCACATTCACTGACTGCACACACATACACAATACACGTAACCTCTCACAGACCCACATTCACTGAATGCACACACATACACAATACACGTAACCTCTCACAGACCCACATTCACTGAC
Organism: Ilyophis sp. 1 JC-2022; assembly: GCA_022702515.1. Classification (NCBI taxonomy): domain Eukaryota; kingdom Metazoa; phylum Chordata; class Actinopteri; order Anguilliformes; family Synaphobranchidae; genus Ilyophis; species Ilyophis sp. 1 JC-2022. The sequence goes on along the minus strand of CM040395.1, from coordinate 66,836,791 downwards.
TGCACACACATACACAATACACATAACCTCTCACAGACCCACATTCACTGACTGCACACACATACACAATACACGTAACCTCTCACAGACCCACATTCACTGACTGCACACACATACACAATACACGTAACCTCTCACAGACTCGCATTCACTGAATGCACACACATACACAATACACATAACCTCTCACAGACCCACATTCACTGACTGCACACACATACACAATACACGTAACCTCTCACAGACCCACATTCACTGACTGCACACACATACACAATACACATAACCTCTCACAGACTCGCATTCACTGACTGCACATACATACACAATACACATAACCTCTCACAGACCCACATTCACTGAATGCACATACATACACAATACACATAACCTCTCACAGACCCGCATTCACTGACTGCACATACATACACAATACACATAACCTCTCACAGACCCACATTCACTGACTGCACACACATACACAATACACGTAACCTCTCACAGACCCACATTCACTGAATGCACACACATACACAATACACATAACCTCTCACAGACCCACATTCACTGACTGCACATACATACACAATACACATAACCTCTCACAGACCCGCAGTCACTGAATGCACATACATACACAATACACATAACCTCTCACAGACCCGCAGTCACTGAATGCACATACATACACAATACACATAACCTCTCACAGACCCACATTCACTGAATGCACATACATACACAATACACATAACCTCTCACAGACCCGCAGTCACTGAATGCACATACATACACAATACACGTAACCTCTCACAGACCCACATTCACTGAATGCACATACATACACAATACACATAACCTCTCACAGACCCACAGTCACTGACTGCACATACATACACAATACACATAACCTCTCACAGACCCACATTCACTGAATGCACATACATACACAATACACATAACCTCTCACGGACCCGCATTCACTGAATGCACACACATACACAATACACATAACCTCTCACAGACCCACAGTCACTGAATGCACACACATACACAATACACATAACCTCTCACAGACCCGCAGTCACTGAATGCACACACATACACAATACACATAACCTCTCACAGACCCACATTCACTGAATGCACATACATACACAATACACATAACCTCTCACAGACTCACATTCACTGAATGCACACACATACACAATACACGTAACCTCTCACGGACTCGCATAACAATACAATTGCACTGATACCCTTATGCCTAATAAAATATTAATATATATATATATCATTATATTAATATAAAAATATTTATTTGTCTTTTCAGTCGTCAATCATTTATCAAAAATATTTAAGGACATATGAACATGCAAGGGTTCCTTTCCATGAATTACCCATGGGGAATTATCCCAGAATTTTGGGGGTTTTCGATGGAAAGACATTAATGACAAAATTATGAACGTAAAAATGACATTGTATAAGAATTGCATATCCCCATAAAATGATTTTTGTGCTCATAAAAAGGAATTGCATACCTATGATTTAATCTTGTGAACCTACACACTAAACTTTCTGATTGTAGGCATATTTGTGATCTCTGTTTTTGCATTAGATTTATTCTTGTGACGATAATCTCAAAATTAATATAATTTAAGATTCACACACATTTTACCGTGATCTCATTACGACTGAAGCTGAAGGCTTTGGACTTCTGTCAGCTTTATCTTGCACTCGAGCTCTGTATGCTTGTAGAGGGGTTTTTAAATGAGGGGTCATTACTTGACCACTGTAATGACCCCTCATCTACTGCATACAAAGATGACTTTCTGAATGGACACTCTTAACATACAAGAATGCTCACATTGCACTCAACTGTAAACATTATATCAACAAGTCCTGGAACCTGAATACACACCTCCTCACAAATGTAATGTGCCACAGTTTTCCATCCTGTCCATCTGTCCGTCTGCCTGCCTGCCTGTCTGCCTGTCTGTCTGTCTGTCCATCTGTCTGTCTGTCTGTCTTTATTTGTATTTATTTAACCAATCATTAACTACCCAAGTTAATTGAGAACAAGTTCTCATTTACAGTTACGGCCCAGGCAACGGGCCAAACACAGCAAAACACAATAAAATAAAGAAACAAGAATTTAAAACAGCATCGACATTAAATAAAATCAAGACACTCTCGACATGAATCATTTGTGGCAGGAGCATGTGTCTATTGTGTCTATAAAGATGATCACAGACTTAAAAACAGACACTGAGACAGCTTTATTCAGACTGAGGCTGCAGCCCGCTTGAGGAATGAGGAATGAGGATTGGCCCAGAGTTTTGCTGACGTTGGGGGTCACTCGGTGGATGTAATTGGTGGATCTGGTTTTGTGAATAGTCTTAGATCATTCCAGAAGAGATGATGATTGCCAAGGTGTCAGGCCTCATTGTACATGAGGGTGGCCCAGTGGAGGGGTAAAATGAGACGCTGAATCTGACTCCAATATTCTTATATGTTTGGACTAGAAATCCTGTTAAGGAGGGCAGGTGGTTGTAAAAACACAAATACTTTTTCAACGTATCCACATTCACTCGCTTAGTCTATGATTTAAAAATATATATATTACTACACTACAAATATATTCTCATGTACCTACAGTGTTGAATACATATACCAGCAGCTGGCAGCCATCATCAACTGAAAGGCCTTACGGTTCTAGAAAAAACAGAACAAGCTGAACTTCCTTGTTTAGAGACCTGCTGTGCCAAAATCTTCCCGGTAACAGATGATGTCACAAGTAAGCCCAAATGTACAATATACCAGTGGTGCAGGAGTGATCATTAATGCGTCAAATAAGAATTTTGCAGCAAACTACGTAAATGTTGCGGTTATTTCACATTACAGACATTGTGACTGTGGATTTCAACTTAACGATTTAACTGGAGCTTTAGCGAACTCTGGTGTGATGCATCATATTTCACTTTGTCAAATTTATGTTAAAAATTACACATGGACCCTGTGAAATAAATAGAATGAACAACAAAAAATTACAAACAATAGGGCCCCAGTATCTGGAGAGTAAACTAGCTGTAGTAGACTGTGGCTGGCAGCTCCAGAGGGTAAAGCATACTGGCTGTAGTATACTGGGCTGACAGCTCCAGAGGGTAAAGCATACTGGCTGTAGTATACTGTGGCTGGCAGCTCCAGAGGGTAAAGCATACTGGCTGTAGTATACTGGGCTGACAGCTCCAGAGGGTAAAGCATACTGGCTGTAGTATACTGGGCTGACAGCTCCAGAGGGTAAAGCATACTGGCTGTAGTATACTGTGGCTGGCAGCTCCAGAGGGTAAAGCATACTGGCTGTAGTATACTGGGCTGACAGCTCCAGAGGGTAAAGCATACTGGCTGTAGTATACTGGGCTGACAGCTCCAGAGGGTAAAGCATACTGGCTGTAGTATACTGGGCTGACAGCTCCAGAGGGTAAATCATACTATACTGGCTGTAGTATACTGGGCTGGCAGCTCCAGAGGGTAAAGCATACTGGTTGTAGTATACTGGGCTGACAGCTCCAGAGGGTAAAGCATACTGGTTGTAGTATACTGGGCTGGCAGCTCCAGAGGGTAAAGCATACTGGTTGTAGTATACTGTGGCTGACAGCTCCAGAGGGTAAAGCATACTGGTTGTAGTATACTGGGCTGGCAGCTCCAGAGGGTAAAGCATACTGGCTGTAGTATACTGTGGCTGGCAGCTCCAGAGGGTAAAGCATACTGGCTGTAGTATACTGTGGCTGACAGCTCCAGAGGGTAAAGCATACTGGTTGTAGTATACTGGGCTGGCAGCTCCAGAGGGTAAAGCATACTGGTTGTAGTATACTGGGCTGACAGCTCCAGAGGGTAAAGCATACTGGCTGTAGTATACTGGGCTGACAGCTCCAGAGGGTAAATCATACTATACTGGCTGTAGTATACTGGGCTGACAGCTCCAGAGGGTAAAGCATACTGGCTGTAGTATACTGGGCTGGCAGCTCCAGAGGGTAAAGCATACTGGCTGTAGTATACTGGGCTGGCAGCTCCAGAGGGTAAAGCATACTGGCTGTAGTATACTGGGCTGACAGCTCCAGAGGGTAAAGCATACTGGCTGTAGTATACTGGGCTGGCAGCTCCAGAGGGTAAAGCATACTGGCTGTAGTATACTGGGCTGGCAGCTCCAGAGGGTAAAGCATACTGGCTGTAGTATACTGGGCTGACAGCTCCAGATGGTAAAGCATACTGGCTGTAGTATACTGGGCTGGCAGCTCCAGAGGGTAAAGCATACTGGCTGTAGTATACTGGGCTGGCAGCTCCAGAGGGTAAAGCATACTGGCTGTAGTATACTGGGCTGACAGCTCCAGAGGGTTAAGCATACTGGCTGTAGTATACTGTGGCTGACAGCTCCAGAGGGTAAAGCATACTGGCTGTAGTATACTGGGCTGACAGCTCCAGAGGGTAAAGCATACTGGCTGTAGTATACTGGGCTGACAGCTCCAGAGGGTAAAGCATACTGGCTGTAGTAGACTGTGGCTGGCAGCTCCAGAGGGTAAAGCATACTGGCTGTAGTATACTGGGCTGGCAGCTCCAGAGGGTAAAGCATACTGGCTGTAGTATACTGGGGCTGACAGCTCCAGAGGGTAAAGCATACTGGCTGTAGTATACTGGGCTGACAGCTCCAGAGGGTAAAGCATACTGGCTGTAGTATACTGGGCTGACAGCCCTGTTTAGGAAGGAAAGGTTTCAGTGCCTCAGGGAAAGAAAACATGCATGTGTGGCCCAGAATAAATTAAGGTGCAAATTTTTTTTAATAATCAAAAATTAACACTGTGGTTTTGATAATAGGCCTGTCGCCAACAGCATTTTAAAGCTATGTAAAATAATGGCATTTTTTCTATTGTCAGATAATTTAATTTAATCCTATTTAGTACTTGATACAAGCAGTTTGATAGCTTCATATACCATAACTAACATTTTAAAATTGTGTTTGGTGTTCGTGTCATGAACTTATTTGGGAGACTGATTTTGTGGTTTAGGTTTCTATGTTGGAGGTCGGAAATCGTGCAAACAAGTCAAACTTAATATTAAATTAAATAATTAAGTATTATTTTAAGCAGAAAAGTAAACACTGCACACGTTAAATAAACCGAGAGAGTAGGGGTCATTTGATCGCTCTTGGACCCTTTATATAAACCCTTTGTTAAATAAACCGAGAGAGTAGGGGTCATTTGATGCTCTTGGACCCTTCCATTAGGTCACCGTGACATGTACCTTGTCCATGGGTTATTTCGGCTATAACAGGTTGGTAGGTCCGGCAGTCCTGTGAATGCCTTTGCTAAACCATAATGCATGTACAGTATATTTACAACAGCGACGCCTTGTGGATTTTAAAATATCAAAAGCAAATGACAGAAAGATTCAAATAAATTGCAGTGAAGTACATTCGTAATTATAACGTATTCGTCTTTAAATATGGAGAGATAATTGGATCATTATTATTATAACTTTATTATAAATTGAATTAATTGGCGCCACTTTAATTCTCATGGTTAGCTTCTATAATCTGAAACGGGAATTCCCCAAGTAAATCGAAAGTTAAATTCGGTAGGCTACAGTAGTGAGTTTTGAGTGCGCGTTAATCCAAGGATTCAACAGAAGGTGAGCACAGGCATTATCACAAACGGATTTTAAACAAACACCATGTTTTTTTCGCATTCTAACCAGACAGTGGCTGGCTGACGGTCTTAACCGGTGATAGAACCCGATTATTGTTATTATTATTTTTTGAGTCGCCGTCGTGTTATACATTCTAATGAGAACGTTTGTTTCGGTTTGGTTTGGTATAAATTGGATGACTGACTACGTGTGTTTCATTCCCTAAAAACAGAATTGTAGCCTACGTCTGAAGAACTCCAGATGATGCAGAGGCTGAAGGTGTATGTGGCGGCATTATGCGCGGACTTGGTCGTTTGTTGTGCACTTCACTACGGGGCAGCGCGGTTACTGTCTCAGTCACATAGTCCCAAATGTCTGACCAGCTTGGCGCAGCTGTGGGTTCTAGCAGGGACCAGGTGGGTTCTTCTACGCTTATTTACTTTCATGAAGCTCAGCGGACGGGACGGAACAGTGCTGCGACGCTGCATGGCGACGATATGCCTCTTAGGTCCGGTGTACGAAAGTGGGCTGTTTGTGCTCCTGGGACGCCACCCGAAGAACTGGACCGACTCACCGTTCAGTCTGTGGAAAACACTTCATGCCACGGCTGCTATAGCTATCGCTTGCCTATTTTGGGAGGTGAATTTCCCAGAAAACCGCGGAGAACCATGCCCTAGTTCCAACGGGGAGACAAAGCGTAAAAAAAAGGCGATGTTCATGAGGGTGATCCGATACTCCAAGCCCGACGCGCTTTTTCTTGCCGGCGCTTTTATCTTCCTCGCACTGGCTGTCATGTGTGAGTATTTTTCGCCGACAAATTCACAGAGCTAGTACTTTCTTTGAGGGACTTTTATACGGAGGTTCCGATATAGGCATATGATAAAAGAATACGCACGCACGAGAATGCTTTAACAGAAACCGCATTTCTCCTTACAGGTGAGATGTGCATCCCGTTTTACACGGGGAAAGTGATTGACATCCTGGGTTCTCACTACCAGCCAAGCAGCTTCGTGTCCGCTATATTCTACATGGGACTCTTCTCAGTAGGCAGGTCCGTGTCTTTTGCTCAAAGTTCACGCGCTAGGCTATATGCTAGCTACACTGCAGATGGAATCAGAAAATACTTGCATTCATACCGAATTTAAATAAAAAGTTTCAGAATTAGCTATTTGAGTCTTTATCCAACCACAGCAACATGCACCAACTCCAAAAACAGCGTCCTAGTCAATGGTAAAGTACTTTGTCAGGGTCATTATCATAGTTAATGCAGAGTTGAAATTCATCCATGGGTGAAAGAAAATGTATGTGCAAGCATGCATACATGTTCACGTTAGGTATTGCATGTGCATGCATGTGTATTTCTATTGGTGTTTGTGTGTGTGTGTAGTGAGTGTATGTGTCAGTGAGTGAGTGTGTGTGTGTATGTGTCAGTGAGTGAGTGTGTGTGTGTGTGTGTGCATGCATGTGCATATATGAGTGTGTGTGTGTGTGTGTGTGTGTGTGTGTGTATGTGTGCATGCAATGTAGCCTATATGTGCGTCTACGTATGTGTGCGTGCGTGCGTTATTATTTCCAAACTGGAATTTTCAAGTGAACAGCAATATTAACACATTTTTTAATAACACGTCTATAATCTAACAGACAGTTTGAGTACCGTCACTGGCTACGGGCGGCACCTACACATATACAAACTCCTCTTTTCCTCCCAACAGTGTGTGTGTGCATGTCTGTGTCTATGAATGTGTGTGTATGTGTGAGTGTGTGTGTGTGTGCGAGGAGGTCTCTTCATGTGCATGTACTCCAGGCTCAATAAGAGAGTGCGTGTGTGTGTGTGTCTGTGTGCTTATATACAGTGTGTGTGTGTGTGTGTCTGTGTGCTTATATACAGTGTGTGTGTGTGTGTGTGTGCAGGGGTGAGGGGAGATCTCTTCATGTGCATGTACTCCAGGCTCAATAAGAGAGTGTGAGTGTGTGTGTGTGTGAGTGTGTCTGTGTGCTTATATACAGTGTGTGTGTGTGTGTGTGTGTGTTCCACAGCTCCCTGTGTGCAGGTGTGAGAGGAGGTCTCTTCATGTGCATGTACTCCAGGCTCAATAAGAGAGTGTGTGTGTGTGTGTGTGTGTGTGTGTGTGTGTGTGTGTGTCTATGTGCTTATATACAGTATGTGTGTGTGTTCCACAGCTCCCTGTGTGCAGGTGTGAGAGGAGGTCTCTTCATGTGCATGTACTCCAGGCTCAATAAGAGAGTGTGAGTGTGTGTGTGTGTGTGTGTGTGAGTGTGTGAGTGTGTCTGTGTGCTTATATACAGTGTGTGTGTGTGTGTTCCACAGCTCCCCGTGTGCAGGTGTGAGAGGAGGTCTCTTCATGTGCATGTACTCCAGGCTCAATAAGAGAGTGTGAGTGTGTGTGTGTGTGTGTGTGTGTGTGTGAGTGTGTGAGTGTGTCTGTGTGCGTATACACAGTATGTGTGTGTGTGTTCCACAGCTCCCAGTGTGCAGGTGTGTGAGGAGGTCTCTATGTGCTTATCCTCAATACAGTGTGTGTGAGTGTGTGTGTGTGTGTGTGTGTGAGTGTGTGAGTGTGTCTGTGTGCTTATATACAGTGTGAGTGTGTGTCTGTGTGCTTATACAGTGTGTGTGTGTGTTCCACAGCTCCCTGTGTGCAGGTGTGCGGGGAGGTCTGTTCATGTGCAGTATATCCAGGCTCAATAAGAGAGTGCGTGTCATGCTGTTCCAGGCCCTGGTTAAACAGGAGATTGGATTCTTCGAGGTCACTAAAACTGGTGAGGCATTGGCTGGGGCATGGAAGCCATTAGTCCTGCCCATGCGTATATGCATATTACAAATGAAGCACTGGATAGAGCACTGTTTGATTCCAGGCTGGAATGGGGTACTTGAGTACTGCAACATACCTACTTTTGCCAAAGCATGAGCAAGCTGCTCACAAGCTGTGTCAGCCTCCGCTGTGTGTGAGCGTGCGTGGCGGGCTGCGGAGTGACGAGAAGTGGCTTCCTCTGGTGCAGTGTGCTTCTCTGTGCTCTCTTTAACTGACCGAAAAGGTTGAGGCGATGGGACCCAATTGGTCATTTCAGATTGATTGAAAAAGGAAATAAATCAGGGTAAAAATTTATTTTAAAAAAAAATATATTTTTTTTATGAAATCATGGTGTGAAATGAATCAGTGAAATGTGCTGAATTATTTAAATCGTAGTTCAAGGACCACATTCTGTAGCGTGTGATGACTTAGCATGTTATATGTGCTGTCTATCTCCTTTCCTTTCTTCTCTCTCTCAATTCAATTATCCTATTTCTCTCTCTCTCTCTCTCTTTATTTCTCTCTCTCTCTCTCTCTCTCTCTCTCTCTCTCTCCCTATCTCCCCCTCCCTCCCTCTCTCACCCCCCAGGGGATCTCACGTCCCGCCTCTCCACTGACACCACCCTGCTCAGCCAATCGGTGGCCATGAATGTGAACATTCTCCTGCGCAGCCTCATAAAGACGGTGGGCATTCTGGCCCTCATGTTCAGTCTGTCCTGGAAGCTCACTCTGCTCACCTTCATCGAGGTCCCGCTCATCGCCATCTCCCAGAAGATCTACAACACCAGCTACGAGGTGAGCCAGGCGCAAGCTTTCAATGCACATGGAAGTCTCAACAAGGATCACATGTTGCTTTTCGGTTCAGAGAGTGTGGTAGGGTTACCAGGCTGATTAGAAGTCATACCTGAGAAATATCAGGTATCACAACCCAAGTACACGTTGTGGTTTATTTATTTTGTGTTTGATCAAATATTTACTGTATTAAATTAAATCAATAAATCTGATCATTAAAACTCTAAGTGTCTGATTTACTAAGACCTTTAGCGGGTGCAAAACCATTTAGCACACGCAAAACCAATGACATGACCAATGATTGGTGCAAAACAAATTCCTTGACCAATCATTGGTCATGTTATTGGTTTTGCGTGTGCTAAATGGTTTTGTACCCGCTAAAGGTCTTAGTAAAACAGGCCCTAAATGCCATGTTTGGTTGGTCACACCCATGTGAAAGTAGATCAATAAGGACAATACTATGATCACAGTGACACTTTTTCTGTTTATTTTTTAATGTATAAGTTCCAGAACTGTGTGACATCATAAAGTACTTCTCTTCGCTCAGAAACTGTCCAAGGAGGTGCAGGACTCCATCGCGCGGGCGAACGACGCGGCAGGTCAGTGCGTGGCGGGCATTAGGACCGTGCGGAGCTTCAACACGGAGCGGATTGAGGCCCGTCACTATGACGACAGACTGATGGACACCCATAACCTCAAGACCCGCAGAGACACCGTCAGGGCCGTCTACCTGCTCATCCGCAGGGTACGTGCTCAAAGCGCGTGATCACACCTGATCCTTATTAAAATGAGGACACTGTGGCCTTCAGTCACATCACAGTGAGAAAAAGCCTGAATCTAGATGGGTGGAAATCCAGGCTGAGAGACAAACTATGAGTTTTGACATAAACGGATTGGGTTAACCCAAATATAGCTCAGGTTTAACCCAGATATAGCTCAGGTTTTACCCAAATATAGCTCAGGTTTTACCCAGATATAGCTCAGGTTTTACCCAAATGGTAAACTTTGTGGCTGCAGATCCAACGGACATTCCCGAGCATAATGCGAATGCGTCTCCATGGTGACGACCACAAACAAAATTATAGCGGCTAGACAATTCTAAATCTCCAGCCCGCTTCCCCGTCCGACAACAGACACACAGCGCATGAAAAAAACAAAAGACAAAAGCCTGACACAACAAAACACATTAAAATGAACAAAACACGAACACAAGAGACAGCTGGACTACATGTCGCCATTACAGCGCCACGTGACGTGGAATGTGAAGTATGTGAATACTTTATTCTGCCATATGTGCAGCTGTATGCCAATGTTGTATAATATATTTCATAGTATATTAATTTCTCCCGCATATTTTATAAATGTTTGCCTGACCACACAAAAAATGTGTCGATAAGTCTGTCAGTTCAGGATGGTTGACACAGGCATGTGCATCCTCTAAAAGGTGCAGTTAGCAGTTAGCCAGCTCTTAGTTTTACTCCACTAGATGAGCTTCTCTAGTTACTATGCAGACGATGTGTGTGGCACAGACAGGCCATAGCTGTCTAGTTCACCAGAGGAGCTACTGTTGAGTTACTTTTAAGTTGTTGACTAACCCTCTTTTCCAACCCGTGATTCCCCAATCAAAGCTGTGATTCCCCAATCAAAGCCGTTGAGTCCCCAAACACTTGAGACCCAAAACATGGTGTGTTATTTCTAATTGACTTAATTGAGTGGCATATTACACAAGCAAGTCACCGCGGGTGCTTTCTTGAATCTGAATCGAATCCAACACACCCTGTAGCTCTCCAGGCCCAGGTTAGGGGGAATCCTGGAATAACCGGACATGCATTTGCAACAAAGGACAACGTGGCCAGGGTCAAGCTGTCGAGGGTCAAGGGTCAAGCTGTTGAGACGAGACTGACGTGAGCTTCGCTATGTCTCCACAGGTGGTGTCTCTGGGCATTCAGTTTCTGATGCTGTACCACGGCCGCAAGCTCATCAAAGGGGGTGAGATGAGCACAGGGAACCTGGTCTCCTTCATCCTCTACCAGGAAAACATGGGCTCCTACGTCAGGGTGAGTCATGCTCCGTTCAGTTTGCCTTAACGACACACGGTAACATCTTTCCTTCAGCATGCGTTTCTACCTTCCTCTCCAGCTCCTGTGATCACCCCGCCCTTATTTTTCCTATCTTTAACATTCCACTTCTTCACTGTTAAAGAAATTCACCAACTCTGTCGGTTTTGCCGTCTTCCTGTGCCTCCACCGCAGACGCTCGTCTATATTTACGGCAACATGCTGAATTCAGTGGGCGCGGCGGCCAAGGTGTTTGAGTACCTGGACAGGAAGCCGCAGGTGAGCACGGAGGGGGACCTGCAGCCAGAGACCCTGCGGGGACACGTCCAATTCCGGGACGTCACCTTCTCCTACCCGACCCGCCCAGACCGCCCCGCCCTTCAGGTATTCACCTGTTCTGAAGGTCCCCTGTGACTCTAATTAAAGGAACCTGTCAGGTTATATGTGTGTTACACCCACTGAATTATCACTGAAAGACTAAGTGGTGCTCTGGGTTTTGTGTGTGTGTGTGTGTGTGTGTGTGTGCTGTGTGTCTGCTTGTGTGTGTGTGTGTGTGTGTGTGTGTGTGTGTGTGTCTGTGTGTGTGTGTGTGTGTGTGTGTGTGTGTGTGTGTGTCTGTGTGTCTGCTTGTGTGTGTGTGTGTGTGTATCTGTGTGTCTGCTTGTTTGTGTGTGTGTGTGTGTGTGTGTGTGTGTGTGTGTGTGTGTCTGTGTGTCTGCTTGTGTGTGTGTGTGTGTGTGTCTGTGTGTGTGTGTGTGTGTGTGTGTGTGTCTGTGTGTGTGTGTGTGTTGTGTGGTGTGTGTGTGTGTGTGTGTGTGTGTGTGTGTGTGTGTGTGTGTGTGTGTGTGTGTGTGTGTGTGTGTGTGTACGTGTGTGTGTGTGTGTGTGTGTGTGTGTGTGTGTGTGTGTGTGTGTTGTGTGTGTGTGTGTGTGTGTGTGTGTGTGTGTGTGTGTGTGTGTGTGTGTGTGTGGTGTGGTGTGTGTGTGTGGTGTGTGTGTGTGGTGTGTGTGTGTATCTGTCTACTTTTTTTTTTTCAGGGTTGTCCCCCTGGAGTTGAAGCCAGGTCACACACTGCCCCTGGTGGGGTCCTCAGGTGGGGGCAAGAGCACCTGTGTGAGTCTGCTGGAGAGATTCTACCAGCCGCAGGAGGGAGAGATCCTATTGGACGGGCAGCCACTGCATCGCTACCAGCATAAATACCTGCACAGCAAGGTATCATTACATATGTTTTATCCATACAAGGTTATGTTATTGCCCTGTGTGGGGGCAGGTAGCGTTGGTGGGGCAGGAGCCCGTGCTGTTCTCAGGCCCTGTATCAGGTTCTGTGTGAGCGATGCTAACAGAGCCCTGTGTGGGGGCAGGTAGCGATGGTGGGGCAGGAGCCCGTGCTGTTCTCAGGCCCTATATCAGGTTCTGTGTGAGCGATGCTAACAGAGCCCTGTGTGGGGGCAGAAACATGGTGGGGCAGGAGCCCGTGCTGTTCTCAGGCCCTATATCAGGTTCTGTGTGAGCGATGCTAACAGAGCCCTGTGTGGGGGCAGGTAGCGATGGTGGGGCAGGAGCCCGTGCTGTTCTCAGGCTCCATCAGGGACAACATCTCTTATGGTCTGGAAGACTGCCCCCTGGAGAGAGTGCAGGACGCTGCGCGTAAGGCGAACGCTCACGGCTTCATCAGCCAACTGGAGCACGGCTACGATACAGGTATACAGACACACACACACACACACGCATACACACGCATACACACACACACACACATACACACGCATACACGCACACACACATACACACGCATACACGCACACGCACACACACACACACACATACACACACACACACACACACACACATGCACACACACACACACATGTGATACTTGAATATGCATGTGTTTTTATGTGTTTATATATAATTTATATACACTGCTCAAAAAATGAAGGGAACAGCAGTCAGGGTACCGTTGGCTAGCACGTGGAGGTTTGTGCGGCCCTCCAAGGATATGCCTCCCCAGACCATCACTGACTAACCGCCAAACCGGTCATGCTGGATGATGTTGCAGGCTGGTGTTCTCTGGCAAATGCCAATCGAGCTGCATGGTGCTGGGCTGTGAGCACAGGTCCCACTACAGGACGTTGGGCCCTCATGCCACCCTCATGGAGTCCGTTTCTGACAGTTTGGTCAGAAACATGCACACGAGTAGCCCGCTGGAGGTCATTTTGTAGGGCTCTGGCAGTGCTCCTCCTGTTCCTCCTCGCACAAAGGAGCAGATACCGGTCCTGCCGCTGGGTTGTTGCCCTTCCACGGCCCTGTCCAGCTCTTCTCGTGTAATGGCCCGTCTCCCGGTATCCTCCACGCTCTTGAGACTGTGCTGGGAGACACAGCAAACCTTCTTGTGATGGCACGTATGGATGTGCCATCCTGGAGGAGCTGGACTACCTGTGCAACCTGAATTGGCTGCAGGTACCGCCTCATGCTACCAGTAGTGACAAGGGCACTAGAAAAATGCAAAACTAGAGAAAAATCAGTCAGGAAGGATAAGGAGAGAGAAATGGTCTGTGGCCACCACCTGCAAAACCATTTACTTTTTGGGGGTTGTCTTGCTGTTGCCTCTCCTGTCCATCTGTTGTCACTTTCATTTGCACCAAAGCAGGTGAAATTGATTCACAATTGTTTACACTTCCTAACTGGACAGATCGATATCCCAGAAGTTTAATTGACTTGGTGTTATACTGTGTTGATTAAGCGTTCCCTTAATTTCTTTGAGCAGTGTATATGTGTGTTTATATACTGTATGTGTATGTAAATGTGTATCAGATGTAGGTGAGCGGGGCAGTCAGCTCTCTGGCGGAGAGAAGCAGCGTATCGCCATCGCCCGAGCTCTGATCCGAGAGCCGCAGGTTCTCATCCTGGATGAGGTCACCAGCAGCCTGGATACAGAGAGCGAGCACATGGTAATTACCCCCCATCCCGTCTCAGACCCGCTAAAGCGCACACAGAGAGCGAGCACATGGTAATTACCCCCATCCCGTCTCAGACCCTCTCAATCACTCACAGAGAGCGAGCATATGGTAATTACCCCCCATCCCGTCTCAGACCCGCTAAAGCGCACACAGAGAGCGAACACATGGTAATTACCCCCATCCCGTCTCAGACCCGCTTAATCGCTCACAGAGAGCGAGCACATGGTAATTACCCCCATCCCATCTCAGACCCGCTTAATCGCTCACAGAGAGCGAGCACATGGTAATTACCCCCATCCCGTCTCAGACCCGCTTAATCGCTCACAGAGAGCGAGCACATGGTAATTACCCCCATCCCAGACCCGCTTAATCGCTCACAGAGAGCGAGCACATGGTAATTACCCCCATCCCGTCTCAGACCCGCTCAATCGCACACAGAGAGCGAACACATGGTAATTACCCATATCCCATCTCAGACCCGCTAAATCGCACACAGAGAGCGAGCACATGGTAATTACCCCCATCCCGTCTCAGACCCGCTCAATCGCTCACAGAGAGCGAGCACATGGTAATTACCCCCATCCCGTCTCAGACCCTCTCAATCGCTCACAGAGAGCGAGCACATGGTAATTACCCCCATCCCGTCTCAGACCCGCTAAAGCGCACACAGAGAGCGAGCACATGGTAATTACCCCCATCCCGTCTCAGACCCTCTCAATCGCTCACAGAGAGCGAGCATATGGTAATTACCCCCATCCCGTCTCAGACCCGCTCAATCGCTCACAGAGAGCGAGCACATGGGAATTACCCCCATCCCGTCTCAGACCCGCTAAAGCGCTCACAGAGAGCGAGCACATGGTAATTACCCCCATCCCGTCTCAGACCCGCTCAATCACTCACAGAGAGCGAGCACATGGTAATTACCCCCATCCCGTCTCAGACCCGCTAAAGCGCACACAGAGAGCGAGCACATGGTAATTACCCCCATCCCGTCTCAGACACGCTAAATCGCACACAGAGAGCGAGCACATGGTAATTACCCCCATCCCATCTCAGACCCGTTAAAAAGGGGTCACAGAGAGAGACCAGGTGGGCTGTGTCCGAATCAGAGCCCTATCTACTGCGTCCTGTTTACTATGCACTAAGATAATTTGTATATTTTATAATTGTCAAATGGATGGAAATATTGTCCTTTTCATTTAATAGATTAAAATTATATTGCTTTTAATCACTTGCATATTGTATCATTTCATAGTTCTTTGTCTCTAAAATATGATATGCGGTGATGTGGTTGTCATGGTGACCCTCAGATCCAGCAGGCATTGGCCAGCTACCCTTCGCAGACTCTCCTGGTGATTGCTCATAGGCTGAAGACGGTGGAGAAGGCGGATCAGATCGTAGTGATTGACAAGGGGGCGGTGCTAGAGCGAGGCACTCACCAGGAGCTGATGGCCAGTCAGGGGAACTACTACAAACTGACAGAGAGGCTGTTCTCCTGAAAAAAAACTAGCAGTTTGGCTGACCAGCGTAAACTGCCGAGCCAGTGAGGTGTTAGTCACAAGCACACGCAGGGTCAAACTCAGTGTGTGAGTGCCCTGTAGACAGGCAAAAATGAATCGTGTACCTCAGAAAATCACAGAACCCGATATCACCTTTCCAGCGAGAGATTCCACCACAGACTGTAAGCAGCGTCAAAACCACAGAAACTAATATTGCACACATTTCTGTTAAGGAAGTGTATTTTCTTACGTTAACCTTTGAAACAGTTAAGCTTTACGCGCTAGGAAAAAAACTATTAAGAGATGCTTTTGTTTCTGCCTTAAGTTTATTATTATTATTTTTTATTATTATCATCGGCAGTTCTCCTGTGAAACGTGGTGTTTTTGTTCTTTGTTATTGATTGTTTGGTATATTTTACTTTTCTGTAAATAAACTCCGAGAACAGCTCCCTGAAGACACAAACGGTCTGACCCAGAGCAAGCAGCTCAGTCATTCAGGTGTAGAATGTGAAACTGCATTCAAATTGATTTCAGAGATTTTGTTCATTTCGAGTAAGTAGTGCATAAAGAGTGCTCAAAACCAGGCTTGACACAGAATAACAGCGCTTTCTACTTTTTCATTTATTTTGTGGATTAAACTGTACATTTCACAATAATATAAATTTTAAAAAACTATATATTGTCGCATTTTCCTTGTGTTCATTTCCCTCATTGTTTTAGCTCCAGTCAGGCAGGACACGTAAGAAATGTTGTTTTGTAAGTTTTGTGAGGAGCAATAGCTTTATACATCTAAAAATATATATATAGAGCAGCTCTCATCTCTGATGACAAACAATGCAGAGGGGGGGCCATCCATCTTGCACACGTAGCATTATATTAATAGATGCACGTAGCATTATGCATCTATACTGACTGCATGTAGCATTATGCATCTATACTGACTGCACGTAGCATTATGCATCTATACTGACTGCACGTAGCATTATGCATCTATACTGACTGCACGTAGCATTATGCATCTATACTGACTGCACGTAGCATTATGCATCTATACTGACTGCACGTAGCATTATGCATCTATACTGACTGCACGTAGCATTATGCATCTATACTGACTGC
This sequence comes from Ilyophis sp. 1 JC-2022, assembly GCA_022702515.1. NCBI lineage: Eukaryota > Metazoa > Chordata > Actinopteri > Anguilliformes > Synaphobranchidae > Ilyophis > Ilyophis sp. 1 JC-2022. The sequence continues at coordinate 66,819,865 of CM040395.1, read as the reverse complement.
ACGTAGCATTATGCATCTATACTGACTGCACGTAGCATTATGCATCTATACTGACTGCACGTAGCATTATGCATCTATACTGACTGCACGTAGCATTATGCATCTATACTGACTGCACGTAGCATTATGCATCTATACTGACTGCACGTAGCATTATGCATCTATACTGACTGCATGTAGCATTATGCATCTATACTGACTGCACGTAGCATTATACATCTATACTGACTGCACGTAGCATTATGCATCTATACTGACTGCACGTAGCATTATACATCTATACTGACTGCACGTAGCATTATGCATCTATACTGACTGCACGTAGCATTATACATCTATACTGACTGCACGTAGCATTATGCATCTATACTGACTGCACGTAGCATTATGCATCTATACTGACTGCACGTAGCATTATGCATCTATACTGACTGCACGTAGCATTATGCATCTATACTGACTGCACGTAGCATTATGCATCTATACTGACTGCACGTAGCATTATGCATCTATACTGACTGCACGTAGCATTATGCATCTATACTGACTGCACGTAGCATTATGCATCTATACTGACTGCACGTAGCATTATGCATCTATACTGACTGCACGTAGCATTATGCATCTATACTGACTGCACGTAGCATTATGCATCTATACTGACTGCACGTAGCATTATGCATCTATACTGACTGCACGTAGCATTATGCATCTATACTGACTGCACGTAGCATTATACATCTATACTGACTGCATGTTTTTGCTTCCCTAAATTAAGCATAACGATTTTACCCATGAACACGGGGACAATGACTCAGTAACCGTGACAACAAGACAACACACTAATGAAACCAATTTTTGTAATGAAGTGTTTATTGAAAGCCAAACGTTAAACCTGCTCTCTATACAGTTAAACTGAATTTTGCAAGGTTTTATTTCCGATTAAATCAAACTTGCCAACATCTGGAACATAGACATTTATATGAATATAGTATAGTGCTTTTTTTGGTCATTACACAATGTCTTCCACTATTACGCTATTCTGAATCGAATAGAAAGGGGCGGCATTTAATAAAAAAACAAGTGTCCATGGGTCTCTCTCATGGGTCGTGGAAAGTCGGCAGCTGATTTCCTAGGATGCATTTCTCCTCTACTCCCTTGTCGTCAATGGTAACGAGGAAGGCCACACCCCCACTAGAACCGTCTCTGCTCATGGCGAGGGAGAGAGCTGAAAAATGTTTGGGAGAAAAGAAATAATAACAATACATGAAATGATGACATCAGCCATTATGAGCATGGCACTGCAAAGCCCAAAAAAAATTTGGGGAAATCTAAACATGATTGACAAGCCAAGGAAATCCCCTTGGAAATCCCCCCTCCCCTATGGTAAAACTACAGCCATTTAGATAATCAGCAGTGACAATCAGATCATGACCCCAGAAAGTGAGGTTGTCTCACTGCATTAAGAGTGAGAGCCCGCCTCCCAATGTTGTTTCCCCCCAGCTAAATTCATGTTTGTCCTGTCCCCTGTGGGGGGGTAAGTTCTCTTCTTAATCTGAAGAATAATATATATATTCTATATATATATCATCATCATCATTGTAAAGCTACACGGAAACACTGGCATGGTCGTGATTCGATACCAGACCAAGCGAGTCGCTACACTGAGACACTGAGACTCATCACTCTGGTAGCCCTCCAATGTTACCCGCTCTTTGTGAGTACTCAGTGTGACTGTATAAAGGCCACCGAATCCCAGTTTAACTCACTGTTGGTAACAAACTGCTGGCACTCCTTCTTGGTCATGCCCGGCTTGTACTCTGCGTCAACAAAACCGTAGACATAGAAACTTCCGGAGCCGCCAACTGCGAAGGGCTGCCGGGAGAGGAGCCCGTTTAGCGTTGCAAACACCTGTGACAGAGAGAGAGAGTGAGAGAGCGAGAAAGAGAAAGAGAAAGAATTTTATTTATTAAGGTATTTCATGTATCACATACAGACAGACAAATAGGCAGGCAGACAGACAGGAGATGCAGGCAGACAGACATACAGACAGGCAGGCAGACAGAGAGACATACAGTCAGACATACAGTCAAACAGTCAGACAGACAGGCAGGCAGACAGAGAGACATACATACAGCCAGACAGACAGACAGACATACAGATTGGCAGGCAGACATATAGACAGACGTACAGACAAACAGGGTACTTATTCGCACACCTGTCCGCCAGCTCTCCTGTCCCAGCCTGCGACGATTAGATGGGCAGACAGCTCCTCCTTATACTTATAGGAGATATTCCTCACTAACGTAGCAGCAGAGAGCACCAGGGGGTCCTTTCCTATCTCTATACTGCAGAGAGACGGAGAGATGGAGAGAAGGGGAGATGGAGAGATGGAGAGGAGAGATGGTGAGAAATAGAGACAGAGAGATGGAGAGAAAGAGATTTGAGAAAAAGCATTAAAGATTGAGAGAAGGGACTGAGCAGAAGAGGCTTAAACATTAGAACAAGGGCACATGAATCAGTCAGTAAACCACCATAAATGGGTCATGTACATTTCTACCTTGTCTTTTCTGTAATTTTTTCTTTTTTACAAGAGGTAAGTCATTGCATGTATGCACCAATTGCAAAAACCACTACATGTGCACTATGGGGCCTACCTGTGCACTATAGAGCCTACCTGTGCACATCCAGCTGGTAGCTGACGATCTCCGCGATGGTCTGAGCGTCGGCGGCGGAGCCCGACAGAGCGCAGTAGATCTTATCGTGGAGCGGAGAGAGCTTGTTCATCACCCTGTTCACCACAGACTCCCTGGGAGCCAGGAGGAAAAAGAAGGTCATGGAGGTCGTGGACCATCTGCGTCTTTGCTTGTACTAACAGCGGAGTTCTGAGATGTGATTCAGCGCATGAACATCTGCGTCTTTGCTTGTACTAACAGCGGAGTTCTGAGATGTGATTCAGTGCATGAACACCTGCGTCTTTGCTTGTACTAACAGCGGAGTTCTGAGATGTGATTCAGCGCATGAACATCTGCGTCTTTGCTTGTACTAACAGCGGAGTTCTGAGATGTGATTCAGCGCATGAACATCTGCGTCTTTGCTTGTACTAACAGCGGAGTTCTGAGATGTGATTCAGCGCATGAACACCTGCGTCTTTGCTTGTACTAACAGCGGAGTTCTGAGATGTGATTCAGCGCATGAACATCTGCGTCTTTGCTTGTACTAACAGCGGAGTTCTGAGATGTGATTCAGCGCATGAACATCTGCGTCTTTGCTTGTACTAACAGCGGAGTTCTGAGATGTGATTCAGCGCATGAACACCTGCGTCTTTGCTTGTACTAACAGCGGAGTTCTGAGATGTGATTCAGCGCATGAACACCTGCGTCTTTGCTTGTACTAACAGCGGAGTTCTGAGATGTGATTCAGCGCATGAACATCTGCGAGGGCATCTGAGGGCACCCCTAAAGTAGCAATAAGTGAATTTGGCCAAAGGCGCATAAAGCACATCTATAGAAAATGAGCCCGCTCTGTAGCAGGCTGCGGTACACAGCGCTGATTACCCAAGGCCTGGGGTGAGTGAGGAAGATGATTGGACAGCAGCCTGAACTAAAGTGAAGTGAGGATGAGGAGTATTACAGCGTCACAGCAACAGAAAACTGGAAACAATCCTCCTGAATCAACAGTCCCGTACAGAGAAACGAGGGAGAGCGATCAATATTATGGCGTTTTGAAATATGCTTGAACGCACGCACACAGACACACGGGGCCGTGCGCAAACTTATTTTGGGGGTACTGTAGGCCTATATTCTCGAAATAAAAAGGCACCCGTGGTACTTTTTTATTTTTTTAATCGCTGCAGCAAAAAGGGCACTTTTGCTGTTTCAGGACAGGGGTCTGTACACGTGCCAGCACACACACACACACACAAACGCACACATACGCGCACGCATACACACACACACACACACACACACACAGCTCATAATCATATATAAGCCAGACTCACCCTGCGGAGACCCGGGAGTCAGACCCTAACACCACACCACCGTCAAATTCGATGGCAATGATGGTCGTCTGAAAGCGACGCGTGAGAGTAAGAATACATTCAACATATGCTTCGCTCCACGACTGTCAAACATTTGTGCTGAAATTCTACCTATAGAGGTACAACGGCTTGTCATTGGAACAGTAGCCTACCCTTGCCCTTTTAGATTAATATTCTAAGGTACAAATAAATCTAATTTTATCCTCATGCGTTTTTTTAGTTGTAACAAGAAGTTTAACACGTAAAAGGAAGCGTATATAATAGCGCCATCTGATCCCAACAGTCGGTATGTGCCACAGAACTGTGCTTTACTTAATGTGTGCGCAATGCGCTAAACTTTTCCACATATACTGTATGACGGTTGATTGCTCGCACATACAAAAATACTTGTCCTATAATCCGAGGCTAAAATAAATTGTATTGCGCCTCTTGAAAATACTTTAAAAACCTGTGCGTTCCGTCTTCGCTCAGTATATCCAGATAGATAACTCGGTGTGAGTTCGTATGGTACCAGACTTCGAAAAACACTTACCCCCATCTTTAGCCCTTTTGACCCACCATCGCAGACTGACCCTTCCTGCATCTTGCAACAGCTATAATTATCTGATAAAGTAATTCAGAAGGTTGCTTGTTTAAATTTAAATCGTCAAATCTCCCGAAAAGCAACCCGAGGTCAGCCTTCCAATCCGCTTTCGGTTTCGCGCAGGGCGTGCAGACGCGATACACCAAGCACCTCCTGGGCGTACAGATGCAATACACCAAGCATCCTCTGGGCGCTGCAAGACGACAGCAATACGTTTTAACATCACACCAGAGGTACCCAACGGTGCGTAAAACATACGTATACAGGACTGGGTTTGGTACTTGCAAAGGTTCTCAATTATTAATGCTCTAGTCTAGACTTTGTTTTCCTTTTACAACTCGGTCATAGTTACTTTGTACGAGCGCAATTCCGTGCCATTGCACATCACACAGTAAATGGATTAATAAAAGTAATAAATTACCAACCATATGAATGTAGTTTTTCATTAGCTTATAAAAAAACCCCAACTGTACCTATCATTCTGTTTCTGTATGTACAGCTAATGTCCGTGTGTTTTTAAATATGTATGCAGACGAGCGCCTACTTTACCTTGACCTTAATGCAAAGTCTTAATGTCTATAATCTAATATACATTTTTGTTAATTAAAAAAAATAATTTTAACATGAAAATATATAGCAAATATGAATGGCAAATAACTACAGTACATGAACACAAAGAGAGGTAATATGGAAAAAGAGATGCCCACAGATATCATGAGAAAAACATTCTTTAATGTTCACATCTTTCATTTTAAAGTTTTCTTTCATTTATGTTACTTTTACAGTAAAAAGCCAACTTACTGCATAGGTACCACAGTGCTTCTCTTATCAAGGGTAACATTATACAGGGGCCCCCCTTAAAATGCACATTATACAGGGGCCCCCCTTAAAATGCACATTATACAGGGGCCCCCCTTGAAAATGATCAGTTGACAGTTACACATATGAAGTGTGTTGTCTTCCTTGGCAGGAATTATATGCGTTGGAAGACAGGCAGCTTGTTGCCAGGGATCAGTTGTCTCTCTGCGCCTGACTCCGTTACCACGGCGAGGTGCACCACTCCGCCGCTCACATTGTCCCGGTCCATCGCTAGTGTGATGGCTGAGAGAGAAAAGAGGGGTAGAGAGAGACAAGGCCATGTCCGAATCAGCACTCTTGCCTACTATTGAGTATGCCAGTTGAGTATACTTTAAAAAAGCAACTGTTAAGTATGCAAGTAAGTATGCACGATTCTGAAAATTGAGTGTTTTTAATATCCCCGGATGATATACTTATTTCCGGGTTTTCGCTGATAACTGTAAGGAGGATATTTTTCGAATTCTGCATGTCACTAAACAGTATGCAGTAAACGGTATACAGTATGCAAGTATACAGTAACCAAAACACAGTAGATAGGGCTCTGATCCGGACACAGCCCTCATGAATCCATTCTCAACAATGAGGTAAAGGGGGAGGTGTTATACCTGTGACATCACTGCTCGGATTGTTGGAACTCTAAATGTTCTTAGTGATGGGTTAAGTACTGTACACAGTCACTCCAACCTATCAGAGTGCATGAGTCCAATAGGGTTCAAATGTAGCCTTAAAGTACCTTTCAAAAAGAAACAAAAACAGTGCATAGGCCGACCCCAGTCCACATCAGAATCTGTGGCAAAAAAGCTGCCATGCAGTCATTAAGCCACACTACACTGCACAATGTTGTTTTTTATTTTTATTTTTACCGTTTGTGGTGAACGTGAGACACTGTTGCCTGGTCATCCCTGGCTTGAACTTGGCGTCCGCATATCCATAAATGTAAGTGCTTCCAGAACCGCCAATTGTGAACTCCTGCTCTACGACCATTCCTCCCATAGATACGTCAAAAACCTTTAGAGAGGGAGAGAGATGTGTGTGTTTGACGGGGGAAAAGAGTGAGTGAGAGAGAGAGAAAGAGACAGTGTATGTATGTGTGGGCGTGTGTGAGGGGGAGAGAGAGAGTGAGTGAGAGAGAGAGAAAGAGAGAGTGTATGTATGTGTGGGTGTGTGTGAGGGGGAGAGAGAGAGTGAGTGAGAGAGAGAGAAAGAGAGAGTGTATGTATGTGTTGGTGTGTGTGAGGGGGAGAGAGATGTATGTGTGTGTTTGAAGGAGAGAGAGAGAGTGTATGTATGTGTGCGTTTGAAGGAGAGAGAGAGAGTGTATATATGTGTGCATTTGAAGGAGAGAGAGTGAGAAAGAGACAGTGTATGTATGTGTGGGTGTGTGTGAGGGGGAGAGAGAGAGTGTATGTATGTGTGCGTTTGAAGGAGAGAGAGAGAGTGTATGTATGTGTGTGTTTGAAGGAGAGAGAGAGTGAGAGAGAGAGAAAGAGAGAGTGTATGTATGTGTGCATTTGAAGGAGAGAGAGTGAGAGAGAGAGAAAGAGACAGTGTATGTATGTGTGGGTGTGTGTGAGGGGGAGAGAGAGAGTGAGTGAGAGAGAGAGAAAGAGAGAGTGTATGTATGTGTGGGTGTGTGTGAGGGGGAGAGAGAGAGTGTATGTATGTGTGCGTTTGAAGGAGAGAGAGAGAGTGTATGTATGTGTGTGTTTGAAGGAGAGAGAGAGAGTGAGAAAGAGAGAAAGAGAGAGTGTATGTATGTATGTATGTGTGTGTGTGTGAGGGAGGGAGGGAGAGAGAAATAGACAGAGGGAGAGAGATAGTTTGTGAGAGGGAAAGAAAGAGAGAGGGAGAGAAAGAATGCATTTGAGATAAAGAGAGAGGGAGAAAAGGTGAGAGATAGAGAGAAAGAGAGAGAGAGAGAGGGAGAGAGAGAGAGCTGTTAAATTAATCCTTAATAGTAGATAAACTGTTCTGCTGCTAGCAGATGGGGATATTGTCTATTTGCACATAGCTGGCGGGCTAACAGATAGCAGCTGTGGTGCAGTAGGTGTTTTTGCAGGACCCCCGGTACCTGAGCCCCCTTCTTGCGGTCCCATCCCGCCACGATGAAGCCGGCGCTCAGCTCGTCTCGATGGTTGTAGCAGAACTCGCGCATTATGGAGGCCGCACTCTGCACCAGGGGCGGCTCTCCCATCTGCATGCTGTCAGTCAAACACAGAGCACGGCGTGCCGTCACTCAAAATACCTCCCACCAATCAAACACAGAGCATGGTGTGCCGTCACTCAAAATACCTCCCACCAATCAAACACAGAGCACGGCGTGCCGTCACTCAAAATACCTCCCACCAATCAAACACAGAGCACGGCGTGCCGTCACTCAAAATACCTCCCACCAATCAAACACAGAGCACGGCGTGCCGTCACTCAAAATACCTCCCACCAATCAAACACAGAGCACGGCGTGCCGTCACTCAAAATACATCCCACCAAACAAACACAGAGCACGACGTGCCGTCACTCAAACCAATCAAACACAGAGCACGGCGTGCCGTCACTCAAAATACCTCCCACCAATCAAACACAGAGCACGACGTGCCGTCACTCAAAATACCTCCCACCAATCAAACACAGAGCATGGCATGCCGTCACTCAATATACCTCCAACCGACCCGAATGCAGAGGCAAATGAGCGAGTATTCGCTGAACTGAGGTTTCCGAGCGGCACGTGATGTAACCCAGGGCTAAAGGTTCCAGGCACAGGTGGCGACCATTTAGGTTGGCGGGATAGGGAAGCAAAAAACTGTCTGTGCTAGCGAGCACACCTAAATCGATTACATTTTTGATTATTAAGAAAAACACACACACACACAAATGCCGAAGAATGGCTGGTTTATGTCCCCCCATCACTAGCACACTAATTGGAAATCCAGTTTTTTTAATGTGTGAAAAACTAAGACAATTGTTGAATCCAACCTTTAAGTTCCTGTGTGAAATTATGGGGTGCTACCCTCCCCATCATTGAGTACCACTATCCTAGGGGGTCTGTACTATAGGCCCTACCAATACCATCATTATATACAGGTTACTGACTACCCTGCGTTACCATGGTGATTGTCCGACCCCCCCCAGTTACCTGTGGAAGTTGAGCTTGTGGATGACCGCGTTGGTGACAGCCTGGGCGTCGGCCAAAGACCCCGACATGCAGCAGAATATCTTGTCGTGGACCTGAACAACTTTGTTGATCACCCTCGAGGACACATACTGACTGGAACAAAAAGTGTGGAAGGGTACAGTTATAATTCAGGTCAATGGAACAAGTGCAGTCCTAAAATTACAAGTGGGCAAGTCAATGTAACGGTACATATATTACATTAATTCACTCATTCTAAGAGCTGTTACATACCCCCACCCCCATACGCGTAGGTTTGGGGGGACACAGGGTCACCCCGAATATTTCCTCATGAATTATACGCGAGATTTGGCCCAGCAGCGTGTCTCCCCCAAAGTTGAAATGAAACATACGCACATGCCCACCCCTCATTCATTTGTCAGAGAAAGCCTACATTTCATAAACTTAAAATGTGAAAATAACATGCGCACAATATACTCACCCTCCCATCGATGCGCGCGAGTCCGATCCAATCACAACCCCTCCATCGTAACGCACGGCAATTATAGTGGTCTGGGGGGGGCAGAATGTATCAAAAAGTATTTGACGACATGTAGGCCATAAAATATGTTGGATCTCCCGTTTTTTACTGGAATTTAATAGTTTAACACGACTACTTAACGTCTACTTTCACTTTCAGTTAGGAGCAAAGAAAATAAAATAAAATATGCAGTTTTATAATGAAATAGTATAGCCTACTCCAGGTCCCGCTTCCCTCTACAGCAATTACTGTATGTACTCAAACAAACATATATGGATAGATATTTGGAGACTATTTTTTGCTTTGATAAACAAATACAGATACCCCATACATACATACATAAACAGAGACACCGTAGCTTTGCTATATTAATGGTTAATTCATTCCTAGTCGACTTACCCCCGTACTGACTGCTGCCGATCTCCATTCATTATTATTGCTACTCATCACTTCTTCTTGTCTGGTGAAAAGTCTAAATTAAAGTGCCAAAAAATGTACACGACAGAACAGCACAAGTTGAACCAGACGTATTGTCAATCGAAACAGCGCAGACTAGAGGAGAGTAAATTAATGATTTGTGGAAGCGCTTTTACCCCGATTTGTTGTGCATCGCGTTTAGAATTATTATTCCGCCTTTATAGTTACGCTTCAAAGTGTTGAAGAAAGTGGACATAGATTAGGGTTAAACGATAAATACTCAGCAGGCCAATTTCTTTGATAGCTGACGGTCACAGAGACTACCTGTCAGAAGCGCCCCCACACACTTGAAGTGGAATTGCAGACGACGGTCGAGTGAGGAAGGAGTGGTTTTGAGGATGGCTTCTCCGTACGTGCTCGCGACACAAAATGCGGGGTTTAACTTTGAAAACTGCCTCAGGTAGGTTTACTTTTTAAAAAACTTATTTATTTGTAAAAGTAGGCCTACGTTTCAGAAGCAATTTTGCTGCGTTTATGTTTAGTCGCTTGGTTTTCGACATAAGCGAAAGTGAAAGAAGTAATTCGATTTTAAATATTTAGGGACATTTCAGAATTGTTGTCATATTTCTTGAATTATGGCGAATAGTAATTTTGCATATCCCTTTCATAAAGGTAGCCTGCTACATGGTTGTGCAAATTCGATTAAATTGTTTAATGTTTCTCTGAAGTGGTAGAGTAGGCTATAAGAGAGGGTGAGATTTCATCGCTGAAATGTTCGCTGAAGTTAATTTGTAATGAACGCAATATCCAGTCAGCTCATCATAATCATTATAAGTACTATTCAGGAGCAATTGTAAGTAGGTAGACTACTGGGGCTCAACGACACTAGAATCTGCACAGGTGCTGTCATAATGTATTTATATTTCTTTCGTGTAGGAATTCGCAACTACAAGGTTCCAACGCAAACGACATAAAGATAAAAGCCAAAAAGACTGGTACCACGATAGCCGGGATGGTTTTCAAGGTAAATAATGATGAATGTCTATCAGTGATAGACACACACAGTAACATGTTCTGTGTTAATTCAACCCTAACGGTTTATATATTAGTCCTGCATGGATCACATGTAAACAATATCAAAGTTAAATATTTTCTAGCAGTTGATTTATCACTGAACATTTTACATTGTGGCCTGTGACTTCTATACTCAACTTAAGATTGAGCAATGTGATTTACACCAGAGTAGCCATTCATTTAGGATGGGTATTTGCAGTTCTTTGAATTAACAAAAAAACAACAACAGCAGCAGGGCCTTCAAGGCAAATTAAACTTCATTCATGGTACTGGAATTAGATGTATTATTTCCATGCAGTAATTCAGTTATCCCTGTTACGTTATCTGTGTGTAAAAATACATGAGAGGTTTTTCCCATCAATATAAATTCCTGATATTTTCTTTCCCATTACTGCATATTCATCCTGGACGTTAGAACGAGGCCCGATGTAAAGGCGAAGGATGTTTTTGCACACCGTAATTTTAACACCCGATGGTAATCGTGTTTGTCTTTCAGGACGGGGTGGTCCTGGGCGCCGATACCCGAGCCACGTCCGGGGAAGTCGTCTCTGATAAGAACTGCTCCAAAATTCATTACATCACCCCCAACATTTAGTAAGTTGGGCATGAACGCAAACGCAAAAATCCCTTTGAGCATCTCGTGTTGTGTGAGCTGATCTCCTGTCTGGAGAGTGAGTCTTTACCTCATCCTGCATATCAGCATAGTCATGGCAGGTGTCTTTCCCCTTACCTGAGACAGAGCCAGCACCTGTATATTTAAAAATATATATTATAATTTTCTGTAAGTAAAAGGCGTTAATGGCAAAGCGCATTGCTGTTAGATTGAATCTATCTCTCGGTGGATGTAGTGCAGCATGTACTCAGTTATGGTAGTGCAGTATGTACTCAGTTATGGTAGTGCAGTATGTACTCAGTTATGGTAGTGCAGCATGTACTCAGTTATGGTAGTGCAGTATGTACTCAGTTATGGTAGTGCAGTATGCACTCAGTTATGGTAGTGCAGTATGTACTCAGTTATGGTAGTGCAGTATGTACTCAGTTATGGTAGTGCAGTATGTACTCAGTTATGGTAGTGTAGTATGTACTCTTTCTGCAGCTGCTGCGGTGCAGGAACTGCGGCCGACACGGAGAAGACCACCGACATGCTGCGCTCCAACCTGGCCCTGCAGTCTCTCGCTATGGGCCGCAACCCGCGCCTCGTCATGGCCTGCCGCATACTCCAGGACTTCCTCTATAGGTGCCTGCCAGCACCGTGTGTGTGTGTGTGTGTGTGTGTGTGTGTGTGTGTGTGTGTGTGTGTGTGAAAAAGTGTGTGTGTGTGTGTGTTTGTGTGTGTGTGTGTGTTGAAAGAGAGAGAGAGAGAGTGTGTGTGTGTGTGTGTGTGTGAAAAAGTGTTTGTGTGTGTGTGTGCGTGTGTGTGTGTGTGTTTATGTGTTGAAAGAGAGAGAGAGCGTGTGTGTGTGTGTCTGGAAGAGTGAGAGAGAGAGTGTGTGTGTGTGTGTGTGTGTGTGTGAAAAAGTGTGTGTGTCTGTGTGTTGAAAGAGAGAGAGTATGTGTCTGTGTGTGTGTGTGTGTGTGTTGAGAGAGAGTGTGTGTGTGTGTGTTTATGCACATGCAATTGTATAAAAGTGTGAGTAAGTGTGTGTGTGTGTGCGCGTGTGTGTGTGTGTGTGTGTGTCTGTAAATGCGAGCGTGTGTATAAATGCGTGTGAGTTAGTCTGTGTGTGTGTATGTGTGTGTGAGCACGTGTGTATGTGTGTGTGGGTATGTGTATATGTGCCTACGTGTGTCTGTGTATTTGCTCATTACACTAAGTACTGCTGAGGGAAAGTTTGCTTCATATGAAGGTATTTTTTTAGTCATTATGCCTTCTTGATAGAAAGCAACTCCACATTTTCTTTATGTTTTCAATTTCAATCATAATTTACATCATGGAGGAATGTTCTTACGAGTGAATGTCTGAATAATTGAGTATTGTATCCCAACATTAGTTGGACACATTCTTTATAGTGAGGATTTTGTTATGTGTCATCTTGCCTGTTAGCGAGCGCTTATCTAACCCTAACCCTAACCCTAACCCATCTTGCCTGTTAGCTAGTGCTTATCTAACCCTAACCCTAACCCATCTTGCCTGTTAGCTAGCACTTATCTAACCCTAACCCATCTTGCTTGTTAGCTAGCGCTTATCTAACCCTAACCCTAACCCATCTTGCCTGTTAGCTAGCGCTTATCTAACCCTAACCCATCTTGCTTGTTAGCTAGCGCTTATCTAACCCTAACCCTAACCCATCTTGCCTGTTAGCTAGCGCTTATCAAACCCTAACCCATCTTGCTTGTTAGCTAGCGCTTATCTAACCCTAACCCTAACCCATCTTGCCTGTTAGCTAGCGCTTATCTGATGCCTGGGTTAGCAACCTAGGCATTAGGACACCACTTGTGGGTTTGGCGGCGTCTGAAGAGTCAAATGAATAAAGCCAATGAATGCTGAATAAAGCAATGCTAATCCTATTGGTTGTTTGTTTTTGGGGGCGGGGTCTAGGCACAAGGGCCAGATCAGCGCCATGCTCCTGCTAGGGGGAGTGGACTACACGGGGCCCCATATTTTCACCGTTGGCCCCTACGGTTCTGTCAACAAGGCCCCATTTGAAACGATGGGTACGATGTCCACACAAGCTCTGGGTGTTGTAGTGGTTTAGGAGATTCAAATAGCCACCCAGGAAGTCACCGGCTTTCATCCATGCTATGCTATCGCACCACGTGCTCTTTACAGTCACATACTCCCTTAAATGTACCTCTGTTCAAAGATAATACATGGTAGGTGAGTGTAGATGCAGACAGGTGATTGGGCATGAGTGTAGATGCAGGCAGGTGATTGGGTGTGAGTGTAGATGCAGGCAGGTGATTGGGCGTGAGTGTAGATGCAGGCAGGTGATTGGGCGTGAGTGTAGATGCAGGCAGGTGATTGGGTGTGTGTGTAGATGCAGGCAGGTGATTGGGTGTGAGTGTAGATGCAGGCAGGCGATTGGGTGTGAGTGTAGATGCAGGCAGGTGATTGGGTGTGAGTGTAGATGCAGGCAGGTGATTGGGCGTGAGTGTAGATGCAGGCGGGTGATTGGGTGTGAGTGTAGATTCAGGCAGGTGATTGGGTGTGAGTGTAGATGCAGGCAGGTGATTGGGCGTGAGTGTAGATGGAGGCAGGTGATTGGGTGTGAGTGTAGATTCAGGCAGGTGATTGGGTGTGAGTGTAGATGCAGGTAGATGATTGGGCATGAGTGTAGATGCAGGTAGATGATTGGGTGTGAGTGTAGATGCAGGCAGGCGATTGGGCATGAGTGTAGATGCAGGCAGGTGATTGGGTGTGAGTGTAGATGCAGGCAGGTGATTGGGCGTGAGTGTAGATGGAGGCAGGTGATTGGGCGTGAGTGTAGATGCAGGCAGGTGATTGGGTGTGAGTGTAGATGCAGGTAGATGATTGGGCATGAGTGTAGATGCAGGTAGATGATTGGGTGTGAGTGTAGATGCAGGCGGGTGATTGGGCGTGAGTGTAGATGCAGGCGGGTGATTGGGTGTGAGTGTAGATGCAGGTAGATGCAGTATTATAGGTAGCTGCCATGTACAGTTATAGTTTTATGGATAGCAAGTCAGTGGTATGAAAATGGTTTCTTGGAGGCAAATTCTTTGTGGCTTTGGGATTTTAAGAAATTACATCATAAATCGTTAGTCATTATAAAACCACTCTGTTTTTTATTTTAGTATCATACTGAACAACATCAACACAATTCAGTGTCAATGTGCAGGGGGTATTTTTGTATTAGCAAGCTACTGTTACGTAGAACAAGAACCCCTCTTACCAAATCACTGTCAATATCAGGAAGAAAATAAAGGTGCTGAATAAACGTTTTGTCTGTCAGTAACCGCACATCTGTACGTGTTCTTGCTTTCATTCCAGGGTCTGGAAGTCTCCCTGCTTTGGCTGTTTTTGAAGACCGTTTCAAACCCAACATGAGTGTGAGTTATTAAGTTATTAAATTAAAGACCAACGTCCTCATGCTCATTGTGAGCCACAGCGCCGGTGGTTCAAATCTGACCGTGCGGCCCTTTGTCACACGTCTCTCCCTCCCTCTTGTTCCTCATTCTTCCTGTCTCTACACTGCGCTGTTCAATAAAGCTGAAAAAGCCCTAAGAGAACACACTGTGTGTGTGTATTTAAAGTGTGCATTAAGCCACAAAATGGCTTAAAAAAGGTAAAGATTACCGTTCCAAATTTTTACACAGGAACATTAAAAATATATATTTTGAAGTAAAGTATGCAATTTCCAAACGCAAGTGCTGGAGGTCGGTGACTGCGTTGTTTTTTAGGAATATTCACGTTTCGTCCCTTCTGATTGGCAGCCCACTGAATGTATAAAGGCATATTTTACATGTGAAATTAAACGGTTAAGAAAGGCAGCAGATTGAGCCAATGGCAAACAGGGAAGTGGGGAAAAGGGGCGGGTTCAGCAGAAGGTGTTCTAATTGGTCCGATTTGCTTGTTGATTTGTCAGGAGGAGGAGGCCAAACAGCTGGTGCGGGACGCCATCACGGCCGGCATCGCCAACGACCTGGGCTCGGGGAGCAACGTGGACCTCTGCGTTATCCGGCCGGAGGGAGTGGAGTACATCCGCCCATTCGAGACCTCCAACTACAAGAGCCAAAGGTGAGTTTCCTTTAAGAACGGCAGGGCAGGCAGGTGTAGTATAAAGTTTTAAGGGAAGGTTTGTAAAGGTCGAAGGGTGGGTTAGAGATTGCCAGGTAGGACACTGTTGTTGTACCCTGAGCAAGGGTACTTAACCTGAATTGCTCAGCAGTATATCAGCTGTATGAATGGATAATAAAAATAAGAAAAAGTGTGTAAGTCGCTCTGGATAAGAGCGTCTGCTAAATGCCTATAATGTAATGTAATGTAAAGTAAAAACAGCCTACGAACAAGGAACAGAGGCGGCAGACTAATGATCCTTATAGTGACATTTGTTCCGAATATCGTTTCTTTTATTTTTTTAATTCCAATTTGGAATCTTATTTCCAGTCCATCACTGCTATATCCTTCAGAAACTCAGCATGTACAACCTTAGCTACATAAATATGAATATTACCTTTATTAAATATGCTTTAAGGATCCTGATACTCTAGTTTGTTTTTAATGAAACTAATGTGGAAGCAAATGCTTTCATCTCATTCAATTCGCCAGGTTGGGGAAATACAAGTACGACAAGGGAACTACAGCAGTCCTCAGTGAACAGGCCATAAAGCTTCAGGTGGACGTGGTTGAAGAGACCGTGCAACAGATGGAAGTTGTGTAACACAGTATAAGGTCCCCTGTGACACAGCATCTGTAGATTCCTTCGGTTCCATCATGTTTATGCAAGATGTTCCTTTCTGCCGTCTTGTTGCGCTGTGCTGAGAATGACATGTGACCCTGTGTGCTAGTTTCAATTATTATTATTAATAATAATAATAATAATAATAATAATATTAACTCATACAGTATTTGAGGCCTAAGAATTAAATGGCAAATCACAACTGTGTAATGACTTAATTATGAATAATTTTAACAAATTCAGTTGCTTATTTCCTTTGTTGTTGTTTTTATTTCTCAACTTTTATTGTCAGGGCGCAATAATGTTTATTCTGAAAATTGAAAACACACTTTGGGATTGATTCTATTGTTCACCCTTAAGGATAATAACCCCGGAGACTGCTGTAGGTTGTCTGTAAGTAAATGTATGCATGCAAGCATAAGAAGAAGCCACATTAACTCACCACAAACACGGCATAAATAAAATTTATATTGTTTGGAGATAAAAATTGACGTCTATGATTTTGTGGATCATAGTTCAAAGTTAGTCACTGCGTATACAGGAACACACACACGCTCTCTCTTTCAACACATAAACACACACACACAAACCACTCTTTCACACACACACAAACACACACACTCTCTCCTTCTGTCTCTTTTTTCTCTCTCTCATACACACAACTGCATATTTTATTGTTAAATTTCAGTATTAAAATCCAACAAACAGAGTTTAAATGAATCCAGTAGGGGTCCGGTTAAATCACAGATTTCATAACCAAACATTTTTACTGTGTATAATATATGATATGTAGTTTGCCCTGTAGTCATGCAAGTATATCACTTCTTATCGGTACTCGGTGAACAACCTCATACATCTAACTCTGCCTAGCAACAAGTGACAGCATCGTTTGTAGCATTAAAACTCATCCAGAATGTCAGAAATAATCTCAGAAAAAAGGATATTAAAAAATGTCTAAAAAGGGTACAAATGCCTGTCATTGGGGTGATACCGTATAAGTCTGTACATTTGTACCCCTAGCCAGCAATAATAAAATAAAAACATAATTAATTTGTACCTTTTTTGCTTATAAAAGGTACTTATTAATACATTATTAATATTATTGTTACCTTCGGGGGTACTATAGGAATCTTCCTTTTGTAAAAAAAATATAGTTCCAAAAAAAGTTTTTATCATAGCAATTTAAATTACAATGCAAAATATCTTCATTTACATATACATAAGATACCGGGGTAGCAAGGCAGTTCATCAATCCCAAAATAGTGTTGTGTGAGGTAAGCTTTATACCTCAAACCTGAAATAAAGTGCTGACATAGAATGTAGGTTCCTGTTCCTGATTGGGTGACAGGCAAACAAACGGACATGTAGTGGATGTGGTGTGGGAGGGAACCAAATGGTTATTGTCACCTAGGCATGCTGGCTAACTCCCGTCTCACACCCTAGTGGTGCCGTCGTCACCAGGCTTTGTTTCTAACCCCCCCTTGATCATTGAGTAAGGCTGATTGTGTTAGGCCACCATCCAAGAATACTGAAGCAGGAAATATATTTTTCCCTACAGTACATTTGTGAAATATGTTCCTTAAAAAACAAAACTGTACCTCCACTGTAGGCTACCTTTATTCCTGAGAGTGTAGTGCTGTTCTATTGAGGACAGACAGGTGACTGCGTAATTTCAGCTTCAATCTAAAAATGTATTTGATATCCTGCTGGTTGATTCAGTTGTTTGCAAGCTCCAGCAGATTTTCTGCCAGTTTCTCTGTCAGACGGGTTTTTTTTCTGTTGGATGGATCAATATCGCAGCCTAAAATGTTTTTACACTTGAATCCATGTCATGATTGTGCGCTTTTTTTAAAGAACAATTTTGAATTATTATTATTGTGATGTGAACAAGCACCAAAGAGGTGTATGAATCATATTTTGGTTACTCATAATATATTAGGGGCCTTCAGGGGGAACATAAAAAATTAGATTTATTTACCCAGGTGACAAAGCTGGATGGAATAGGCTCAACTAACCCAGTGTAGTGTAGTGTACTTGTCTACATTGTCTTTAACATATTTCATTCTTTGTCCGTTTTGAGGTTAGAACCTGTGACACAAATGTGACTACAAGCCAAAAAATTTGGCATTTTAGATTATATTCAGAAAACACCCTTTAAGGTGTAAGTGTATATGTGATTAGAATGTTCTTAACTGAACATTCTAGTGCCGATGTAAAAATCACTACTGGTAATTGGCTCTATGCACGGAGACTATACTACGTATTTCCGGTAAAATCTCAGCCAGCACATTTCCTTCCACCACAACACAAACAGCAGCCAGCTATTTAGCTAACTCTGTTTCTGTCAGTCATTTTGTGACAAACTGTATATTTGTAACTTATTTAGATTGATAAAATATTTGTCCATTTGTTGTGTTTACATTATAAGTTAAAAAAGTGTGAAATCAGTTAAATTTTAACTGCGCACAGAGCATTGCTAACCAGCACAAATGGCTCTGAATCACGTAAAGTCTTCTGTAGGCCTAATGCATAAAAAACATAATGTTAGTTAGTGTAAATAACCTAAAACAACTGAAGAGTTTATACCTGCTACTTTGTAATACTGTTTAAAAAGCTCAGGATAGACAGGACAACATATACGCATATACAGGCTACTTTGTAATACTGTTTAAAAAGCTCAGGATAGACAGGACAACATATAAGCAGGAATATTTCCAAGATGAATGAGTGAAAGGCTGCTTTCTGAGTTCTAGAACACTGACTTAGAATTTTGGAGAAAAAAAAAACATTCCAAAAGAATCTACTGTTCAAATGGTTACTGCTGTAACAGTGTGTCTGCAATTTCATCAAGTTGCTTAATTAGGACTGTGCGTGTACACAACCATAGCTACTATGCAGACAAATAAAAAATATGACAGATGTAATCCACACATTTATTAGAACTGATGACTTAAAGCAAGTAAGAGTCGACTGCCCACACCTGACCTTTGGCAGCTGTAAAAAAAATAATTTTTAATTAAAAATCTAAGTTAATCAAAAATGATAAATCACATATCACAGTGGTCTTAAAACTTTGTACAGACATTCTTCTCCTGACAAGGAATATGCTTCCATCGTGGAACCATAAGATCCGCTATTTTTAAGTTTGCTAAAATATTTATATATTTCAAAATGGATAAACATCATACCCTGAGAAACCTGTGGTGTGATTCATCATACAAAACTCTTTATTACTACTTTTTAAATTCTACATGTCCAATCATTCGATCTTGCTAGACTCCATAACTTTGGAATGCAAAAAAATATATTATTGTTATTTTATCCTTGTACGCTCGCTCCCAGCACTGTCTGCCTACACACCTAAGCACACCTCCCCTCCTCCCTCGTCGTATAATTAATGGTATTGCAAGTGAGGTGCATAGCCTATGTAACCTGTGAAAACGAGTTCTGCCTAGCAACAGAGATGGATAGTTCCTTTAAATGCAGTGCAAAGTGTGTCCGAGAAAAACCAGTTGTAGCAAACAACCGACCAAATTAAGACTACCAGGTTACTATTTAACAGAAGCGAGAAATTAAGTTGCGGACAAATGCCACTGCAACTCATTTAAAACACCATAACATAGGCTACCGGTAAATTGGGAGTTTAATATTTCAGTCACCAAATCTACATTTATTTATTTTTTTAAAACATTTTAATAGGCCTACATTTTAATGCACAGTAGCCTAGTTTTACTTTTAGGGAGGCACGAGACAATACGTTTTATCCGTGTAAAGCCCCTTAAAAGCAACTGACGTCGCACGTTATGGGTATTGAAAAACAATTTCACTTTCATTTTCAGAAAGATTCAGGAAACCCAATATCTGCATCGTGAATGAAAATGGCCCTTCTTGACGTTTGCGGAAAGTCAGATTGGGTTAAAGAAGACCGCTTCAGTGTCGAGAAAGTGTCGGTGGATAAAGTCAACCACTTCAATTTCTCAGCACACAGACAGGAGTTCGCGGTCCCGGTCGGAATCGATGTAAGTAGCCTAGTCACGTCGACCATCGTCGCCACTGCTGTGACAGTAGGCTGTTAACAATGGACATTTTGCAGTTCTTGTTATTATATTGTTACAGGCTAACCTAAATTTTATTTAAAATCTATTTTACATTTTTTAGCCTTCTGGTGCTACGTGTTATTTCCTATTAAAACAGCAAATCAGAGTGTTTATAGAAACTGAACACAGATATCAGATATGCAACGGTCCCAATGGCTGGGATGAGTAGCCTGCATTCTTACAGTCTCAACGATCAACAATGATCACACGGAACTCAATTATTAACGCTTTGTTTTGTGGGAGTAGAATAATTTTTCAATGTCCTTATAAGGGCATTGTGCTTCGGCCCCCTTATTTTTAAAGAAAATAAATATTAAACATTACGTTGGACAGTAGCTCGAGTAGCCTAGATCTCGTTTGAATCCTTTTCATTTATATACTAGCCTACAGTACTTTAGTCTTCTGTACTGTTTATAAAAGGTAACTTCTGTATTAGTGATTTTTAAAAGTATATAAGATTCATTAAATCAGTGGGGTTCAGTAATCCATAAATAGGAATTTTTTGTTTAAAAGTAATATTTTTTTTTTGTACACTTCCCTCCACACGTAAGTATACTATGTTATTGCCCCAGATACAATATCATCCCTATGTTTCAACGGGTATGTTGTGGGATCACTCAAACTTGAAGATTAGGTAAACCTAGGCCAGGGAATCCTATGCAAGGAGTAAAGGTACGAGGTGGTGTACAAAACTTCTAAATAAATAAGGTATCGGCTACATTTGTGGTACATATTTTTCTTTAAAGAACAATAAAGTTTCATGTAAAGTAAAAGTATAAAAAAGGTTATTGTTAATGTACTTTGCTGTTTAAAGGTTATGTAAAATTATGCATGTATTGGTAATTTGGGGTTGTTTAGGAAGCTAATTACTTTGAAAGCTACAATTTACTTTGAAAGCATAGCTTTGCAGAAGCTTAGCTAGCTACCAATAAAGAAGTTTGGCTAACTAAAGTTCCTACTAATTGAAATCTAAAATTGTTACTAAAAAATGTAGTTTAAAAAATAACAAACTACTGATCCAAACGAAAATAAAATTGTGATGGCAAAAAAAAATATAAAAACAAAAAAGTTAAAATACATATATTTTCCACATTCTGACCTGTGAGCTAAACATGTCCTAAACAATCTATCCGATCCCAACTCGGGGCTTACAGATCTATCCGAGCCCTATCGGGTTAGCACTCAAAAATAGTAGTAAAAAAAACTACACAAAAAAAAAAAAAAAAAAAAAAAAAGTTATGAAAAATGAACTAAGTTGAAAAACAAGTGAATGTACCAGAACTATACTGCACACTAAATGCAAATGTGTAGTTTTCACTACTGTGTTACTCACAACTCTCCACCTCAAATATCCAGGGTGGGCACAGTGTTTTTTTTGGCATTTTTTTTTTTTTTTTTTTTGTTTTTAATTTTTTTTTTTTTTTAAAAAAATTAAAAAAAACAAAAAAAAAAATAAAACCTTTTTTTTTTTTTTTTTCCCCTTTTTTAACGTATCATGGGGTCCCCTGGATGCCTTTGAGGAGGCCAGTGGGGTGTGGGGTCCCCTGGGATCAAAAAGGTTGATTGCTCCTGCCTGCTTAATATCATCTCTCTGTCTCAGTTGTGTCTCCCTCCCCTCCTAATGTTAATGTTGTGCCATCTGTCCGGTTCCCGCCGGTGTGCCGTCTGTCCCGGTTCCCGCCGATGTGCCTGTCTGTCCCGGTTTCCGCCGGTGTGCCTGCAGCCGCTGGAGTTTCTGAAGCCTCTGACGGACAGCAGTGACGGAGTGGACGGAGTGAAGATCCACCTGAACCATGGAACCACCACTATGGCCTTTAAGTTCCAGCACGGGGTGATGGTGGCGGTGGATTCCAGAGCTTCTGCAGGGTCCTATATTGGTGAGTAATGTACATGCACACACAGAACACACACACACATATATAAATATGCACACACACACACACACATATATATATATGCAATCACACACACACACACACACACACATATATGCACACACCACACACACACACACACACATATATGCACACACCACACACACACACACACACACCCCCCACACACACACACATATATGCACACACCACACACACACATATATTCACACACCACACACACATGCACACACACACACACACACACTCACACACACACACACACACACACACACACGCACACACACACACACACACACATGCACACACACACACACACACACACACACACACACACACACACACACACACACACACACACACACACACACACACATATGGCCACACACTTCTTTGCAGAGAATGGCACACTCAGTTGCCACACTCATTTTGTCTAACAAGCTTTCTTGTTTGTCTTTTTTTTCAGCTACTCAATTTGCTAACAAGGTTATTGAAATAAACCCGTACCTGCTGGGCACTATGTCAGGCAGTGCTGCTGACTGCATGTACTGGGAGAGACTGCTAGCCAAGGAGTGCAGGTGCGATTAGTTCATTTACTCTTTCATTCATCCATCCATCCACTCATTTATTCACTCCGTCATCGTTTACTTTTTCATCCATCTATCCAACCAATCATGTGCCCCATGAGTCATGACCACCCATTACAGAAATTAATATATGTGTAAATTTATTTTTAAATAATGACATTATCTCTATATTGTTACATTTTAATTAATTATATGAAATATATTTATCAGCATTATTTGAATTAGAAGTCCAAATATTACACACGTTATCTTTGGGGGAATAAAGAATGACAATGTTCCAACTACTTCCAATGACTATTTCTGTAAGGCAGAGGTGCACAGCTCCTGGAGGGCTGGTCCCCTTGCTGGCTTTTGTTCCAACCAGCTGCCCTAGTTTTAGTTTTCTGACAGCTCTATAAACTACGCTGGTCCACTCCTGTACTTCAGCTCAGTAAAATCTTTAGGATACACTTGCAGTCTACAGCTGTAGCTGGTGCTTAATACAAATATCAGATCAAGATATGATTGAGCTAATTAAATTATTAAGAGTGAAAGCTGAAACGGATCGGCCCTAGCTGTCCACCCCAGCTGTACGGACAACAGCGTTGTTTTTGTTTTCCTGCGCTCTGGCCTGCGCTCTGGCTCTTGATAAGCGGGTAGGATTGTTTCGCTCTCATGACTGGATGGGTTCTCAAACCCTGTTCTCGTAGCTTAGCCGTTATAGATTACTCCTGCTGGGGTCACTTGTGTGATCTCCAGTTGGTATGCCTGTTGCATGCACTTCCCTGCACTGGCTTTTAAAAAGGTTTTTCTCTAAATACTGCTGCAGATGACCATCTTCTCTCCTGTGCTCCCCTAGGATATACGAGCTGAGAAACAAGGAGAGGATCTCGGTGTCCGCTGCCTCCAAGCTGCTGGCCAACATGGTGGTGGGTTACAGGGGGATGGGCCTGTCCATGGGCACCATGGTCTGCGGTTGGGACAAGAAGGTAAGGGCCACCACACTTTCTGTTTCCTGTTTTACCCAGAAACCCCTGTGCCATCCACCAGTGAAAGTTGAACATTTCAAATCTGAAAAAAAAACCGAATGTTTTCAAAAAGTTAGAGACAATAGTCACTGCTTGTTTTTTTTAAATTTTTAACCCACTAGCTAACTAGTAAGCTAGCTGGCTAAGTAAAGTTAGCGAGCAAAAACACCATATTATGACTAAAGTCACAATTATACAATGACAATTGATGTAAAGAAAAATAGCAATTATTGACACTGTAAGATTGTCATCCTAAAAAAAAACAATTCTGGTGGACTGCCCCCCTCCCAGGGCCCAGGACTGTATTATGTCGATGAATCTGGGCTACGGCTGAGCGGGACCATGTTCTCCACCGGCTCGGGAAACTCCTACGCCTACGGTGTGATGGACAGCGGCTACCGGTACGACCTGACGGTGCCTGAGGCCTACGAGCTGGCCCAGAGGGCCGTCTTCCATGCCACGTGCAGGGACGCCTACTCTGGAGGAATTGTCAACAGTAAGACTCGCACATTCGCATAAAGTCTAAGAAAACGTTTAACTATTTATGTTATGTCCACCTGCATTTTAACCCAAACCCTAACCCTGCATTTTAACACTAACCCTAAATCTGCCCTTTACAGTGTACCACATGAGAGAGGACGGCTGGATCAAAGTCTCGCAGGAGGATGTGGCGGATCTTTACTATCGATTCGCCGAGGAGAAGAAGTGATTCCCCTGCCATAGCATCAAGACGCAGAAAACAGGAAGCAGGAAGCAGGAAGCCCACACCATTTCACAGTCATCATGTCTGCCATCATGCAACATGCGTGCGGTCATGGAAGGGAAAATTCTGTTTGGTTTGGGCTGTCATTAATAAAGTGCAGTCTTGGCGATGTTTTGTGTGGGTTTGTTTACATAAGATACCTTTGGAGGTTAAGTTGTCTGATATTGCATGTACTTGTCCATCTAACGTTTTTTAATAAATTGACCACATAAATTGGAGCTTTGCAACAGCACCTAAGACATGGTGTTTAAAATTTCACAAATAATAGGAACACTCAAAACTGCTAATGATAGCAAGTCCAAGATAAGATGTGTTTCACACCAGTAAATATATATGTGTTGAGAAATGTAAACAGCTTTTTTAAGCTTTAAATACATTACAGGAGTCTATAGCTTACTAAAATGGTATCTTTCCATTTTATACCATATACCATTTTACTACTGTTCAGGTTTATGATAAAGGTTCTGTTCAGGTTTATGATAAAGGTTCTGTTCAGGTTTATGATAAAGGTTCTGTTCAGGTTTATGATAACGGTTCTGTTCAGGTTTATGATAAAGGTTCTGTTCAGGTTTATGATAAAGGTTCTGTTCAGGTTTATGATAACGGTTCTGTTCAGGTTTATGATAAAGGTTCTGTTCAGGTTTATGATAACGGTTCTGTTCAGGTTTATGATAAGGGTTCTGTTCAGGTTTATGATAAAGGTTCTGTTCGGGTTTATGATAACGGTTATGTTCAGGTTTATGATAAAGGTTCCACCAATCAGCATTGGCTTTAATGTCTTTATTGCAGCTCAGTGGCTTTACTGTCGAGATTAACCTGTTTTTGGTCATGGTTTTAAGTGGTAAATAATTTGACTCTTGGAAGAGTATTTTTGAATATTGCACAACATTTGATAATTTTTGTTAGTAACTATTACAACAATAATTTACAATATAGTATACACTTTAATTAAAAAAAACATAACTCAAATAACTGTGGTCTGTGTATAATTTTCCCCACCAATTTTTTATTTCTATATATTTCAGTCAATGTTGCCTTAATCCTGCCTGTAAACATGACCACAGAATTAGACTGGTCTGATACCAAATCAGTTAGCACCACCTTTTTTGATCATAAGACCAAAAATAAAATAGCTACTGCTCTTGAACCCCTTTGATTACAGGCATAATGCCGGTCTCTTCTGTAAGGTAACCCTTGGGAGTTTGATTACAGGCATAATGCCGGTCTCTTCTGTAAGGTAACCCTTGGGAGTTTGCTTTCCAAGAAACAGAATTACTATTAAGTATTACTGAAACAAAGTCACAGAAGCTCGAACACAGTGCCGGGATAAAGACATGGACTTTACCATCGTTCGTGTCATAAATGGATTTCTGTGGAACACATAGAACATACACAGTTGTCGTTTTGATTGAGCCTGTTTTGTGTCAATATAAGAAACCATTGCCGCTATAACATTGGGGTCGTAGAATAGTTTATAGAGGTAGAGCCATCAGTTTTAACACTTTCAAATGGTATATTGTGTGACCAGATTATTAAAACATCTAACCATAAAAAAAACCACAATAAATGCAAATAAACGAAACCACTTCTGGCCGGAATATGGTTTTAGTTAAGGGGTTAAATGATTTTCTAATAAAATGATCATGCATATTTTAAACCTTTTGGCAGCCTTACAGTCGTTGAGTGTGATTGTTGCCTTTTAGGTTTTTTTTTTTTTTCAGTCAGGATTTTCAGATCCAGGTGTCACCTTGGTAACACAGCCAAGGTCATGTGACATGTTCCTATCAGAACAAACCTATGTCCCTGATACCATCCAGCTTGTCTACAAACAGCAAGGTATCGGTGAATGTAGCTATGCCATGGAGTGTGTGTGTGTACCCAGGTGAAAAAAGATTATACTTGAAATATACTTTTTCAAAGTATACTTTTAGTTGTTTTTGTACTAATTATGTACTTTGTGCTAAATTGGCAGCGCTTTAAGTATACTAAGAGCACTGAAGTTGTTCAAAATTAGAACTTAAGTCTTACTTAAGTGTACTTAAAGTGCAGTGTGTATGATAAAATGGGACTATTTTTAGTGTACTTAAGTATATTTAAGTGCACTAACAAAAAGTATGATTTGTTTGTATCTTAAATACACTTGCAGTACAAATTCATTTTGTCACCAGTGCGTTTGAAACAAACTTTAAAAGTATTACGGTATGTTTGAGACTACAGGTGCAGCTCAAAAAATTAGAATATTGTGAAAAAGTTCAATATTTTTTGTCACTCATTTCAGAAAGTGAAACTCATATATTATATAGATTCATTACACATAGAGTGAAATATTTCAAGCCTTTATTTCTTGTAATTTTGATGATTATGGCTTACAGCTAATGAAACCCAAAATCCAGTGTCTCAGAAAATTAGAATATTTTGCTTTAACATATTTTTAAAGTATCATATTTTATATTTGGTCGTATATCCTTTGCATGCTGTTACTTCCTGAAGTCTGTGACCAATCAACATCAAAAGACTCTCGATATCTTATTTTCAGGTACTGTTACAAGTGATACTATAACCTCTCTGCATTTGAACTGATCTCTATGAGAATTGGGGGGTGAGACTAGATTCAGCTGTAAATTACACTGGTACAGTATGGAACACATGGCTGGCTAAATGGCTATAAGTCATCAAGGGTCTGAGCTATCGAACAAGCCCCAAACCATCACTCTGTTGCCAGATATGGAGTAGATGTGGATGGATCACTGCAAGGGTTATTTCTCCTGACTCATTTTCCTATAGAACTCTATGGGGAAAAAAGTCAGGAGAAACAACCCTTAAAGCGATCCATCCACATCTACTCCATATATGGCCGCAGAGTGATGGTTTGGGGCTCGTTTGATACTTTAGACCCTTGATGACGTACAGCCATTTCACCAGTGATGTGTTCCATACTGTACCAGCGTAATTTACAGCTGAATCTAGTCTTATCTCCAATTCTCATAGAGATCAGTTCAAATGCAGAGAGGTTATAGTATCGCTTGTAACAGTACCTGAAAATAAGATATTGAGAGTCTTTTGATGTTGATTGGTCACAGACTTCAGGAAGTAACAGCATGCAAAGGATATGCGACCAAATATTAAATATGATACTTTAAAAATATGTTAAAGCAAAATATTCTAATTTTCTGAGACACTGAATTTTGGGTTTCATTAGCTGTAAGCCATAATCATCAAAATTACAAGAAATAAAGGCTTGAAATATTTCACTCTAGGTGTAATGAATCTATATAATATATGAATTTCACTTTCTGAAATGAGTGACAAAAAATATTGAACTTTTTCACGATATTCTAATTTTTTGAGCTGCACCTGTATACTTGAGGTACACTTTTTAAAAGTACATTTTAAGCATACTTCAAATTAAGTACAAAAAGGAAAAGTATACTTGTAATAACCTTTGTGTACTTAAATAATATTTTTATTTCACTAAACTTAAGTATACTACTTTTTCACGTTTATTGTAATAAAAAAAATAAAAAAAAAAAAAAAAAAAAAAAAAAAACACACACTGGGTGTGCACACACACACACAATATACTAAATTTTGTTTAAAAAATAAAAAAAGCAACACACACACACACAATATTTTACTGCAGTGTATTTAAAAATGTATTGCAATATCAGGAAATATGCTATATTGGCACATATTCAGTACATTTCCATTTGGAGAGAGAGAGCAAGAGAGAGCGAGAGAGGGAGAGCAAGAGAGAGCAAGAGAGAGCAAGAGAGAGCAAGAGAGAGAGAGAGAGCAAGAGATAGAGAGAGAGAGCAAGAGAGTGAAAAAGAGAGAGAGAGGGTGAGAGAGAGAAAGAGAGAGAGAGAGGGTGAAAGAGGAGAAGTCAGAGGAAGAGTGCAAAGGAGTTACTGAAAGAGAGAACGGGCAGCCATTTTACCACCCAACTGACACACTCAGAACCAACACAAAATGGTGGAATGATGACTCGGGTATAGAACAGGAATATGGGAGGAAATATAATCTTTCTGATTATGACACACAAGTGGCTAAATCATCATCCAGGGGTGTTTCTAAATATCTTTACTGTCAGAGGGGGAAATCCCCGAAATCCTGGGATAATTCCCCCTTGGTCAATCATGGGAGACTCACATTGACATTGAATAGGGAATGCAGATTTTTATGATATACAGTATGTTTAAGAGCAATATTGTGTATGTGTGTGTGTGTGTGTGTGTGTGTGTCTGCATAGTTATGTCATATTTGTCATATGGAGTTCTTGGTGTTTACCGATCAGCAAGCCTAGCCTTGTTAGAAAGGTTCATTCTGCCATGGTGACACTGTGCCCGCCCCCACCCCAGGACTGTCTGGCAATGTGCCTGACTAATTACCTCACCTCTCACTTCATCAAACCGTTTAAACCGCTGCTCCATCGCCCCCTACTGGACACCACCGCAGCCTAGAGCAAGAATATGAGAGGAAGAAAAGGCGGGAAAAATCTGGCAGCCATTTTACCACTGGAACAGCTACCTCTCAGCACAGCACCTTCACAAAATGGCGCAGGATGAGTCATTCACATGATAAGTGAAGGAGAGGCAAGAAAAAATCTGTCTTACCTGCTATCATTACCCACAATTTTTTCATGGAACAGCTCTACCCCTGCCATCCCGTGTTTGCATGAGGATTTATAAAACTGTATGGTGGGTAACGGCCAGTGTGTGTGTGTGTGTGTGTGTGTTCTTATGAGAAAACATCTGATTGCACAATTACAATAGTTATTGGATTAAAGCCCATGCAGGTGAACAGTTCTCTGCTAAAGTTTTTGTTCAGAGGCACAGATAATCTGTCCCTGCACTAGACTTTTCCCCTACAAACTCTAAGAAACTCCAGGCTTCTCACAAGTTCAGTATTCAGGGTCCACTCAGGGCCTTAGGGTGTTTGTGTAAGAGACACATTAGCATTAGCATCAGTATGTCTGCTCTCTATGAAATGCAGTACCAGGAAGATAACAACAGACAATAACATGAAGGGGGGTGAGGGTCAGCTTTGATAAACATTTATTTAAAAATAATATGTAACAAAAAGAATAAATTAAATTAGCCCGGCTTGAAGTAGCCACACAGGCCAAATTCCGGGAAATTCCTCACAAGTTCTGAGCAGCATTTATTGTTTCCAGTAATTAAAATTATTATTTATTTTTTTAAACTTTGAACCGCCGGTTTGATTGTCCCCTTAAGAGAAATGAGGATCGATTCCAGCAATCTCCTTCCAGGGGTGCCAGGGTGCTGGGCTCACTCAATATTCTCTTGTATATTTATATTTACTGCCTGAACCGGTGTCTGAGCGTTATAGAGCCTCTCTCTGTATGTGGGTGAGGTGGCGTGGGGTATCACGGAAAAGGCAGTTTCAGTGGGTTGGCATGGACCCAGTCGGGTTGTGTGTGTGTCTCTCCGGAAAGCACCTGCCCCGTTTCAGCTACAACAAAACTGCGGGGCACGCCTTGCTCCTGCACTGCACAGCTCAAAATCAGGGCGGCCTTCTACCGCCCCCTACTGGAGACCTGAGCTGGTCAAAGGGAGAGCGAGAGAGAGAGAGAGAGAACGGGCAGCCGTTTTACCACCCAACTGACACACTCAGAACCAGCACAAAATGGTGGAAT
>CM040395.1:66029879-66107379 GCA_022702515.1 Ilyophis sp. 1 JC-2022 | reverse complement strand
GTACTGTAATGACACAGTGTACGTGCGCACACACAAACACACGCAAAAACACACACTGCTGGAGAGGTGGGCTAACAGTGTGTGTGTGTGTGTGTGCGCACACATGCAAACACACACACACACACACTGCTAATCTTGGACAGTGAGGAAGTTGACAGCCAGACGTTCCAATGAACTGCGTGGTTCTGTTCTTCTTCAGCCCAATTTTGTGCTCATTGCACATCATATTGTTTGTTATCATAACCTAATAATAATATATCTTTGGGGTTTCTTGTCATTTCAACCCCTACACTCCATCATTCTCTCAATCTATCTAATTTTCCCTTTCTCTCACTCTTTCTCCTTCTCGCTCTTCCCTCTCTCTTTCTCTCTGGGAAACTATTTGAGGAGGCATCGCCACATGGGGCTTTTTGTCGTTCGGTCTTGTTGTAACACTATGAGAATAGGCTGCGGCTGCCTGCTTACAGCAACACATTTACATGGAATCTTGGCGCGTTTCCAAGGGGACCGTGTTCCGAGCGTTCGGTGCGGCAGCAGAGGCGGTTTAACCCATTCCCGCCAATCCGCAGAAAGCCTCTCTGTGGCTTCCACACAATCTGTTCCCTGCCCCCTGTCCACTCAGACCCCTGTCTACTATGTGCCCTCTCCCCTCATTTTGCTAGCAGTGTGTGAGAGGAAGTAGTTAGTCATATTTTTTTTTTTTTAATTGTATTGTGAATATCAATCAGGTTACAAAGTGTAGATTATGAATGAAGAATTAACTAAAATAAAAAGAGTAGTTTGTAATATGTCCCACTCTTGTGCTACCAAGTAGGTTTTAATTCCGGTTTACTTCCTGAAATTGTCGGACGAGTGCACCGTTCTGCAGATGAGTGTGCTCCTGAATCCCCTCAACAAAACCCCGGAAATAAGGGGTTCATCCTGGGATTTTAAGTGTCCCCATTTGTGAGAAAACGTCACCCACTCAAAAGCTTTTTGACGAAGCTGACTCAAATGTGCGCCCTCAAAGGGGTGTAGGGGTCTAGGGGTCATATTCGGTCGCACCCCAGGATTTTCATCCGCCTTTGATGTTTCACCCCGTCCGCCTCCACCCAGCTACGCCACAGAAAGGGCACCAGGTTATCGAGAAACTTCCCGGGAAGGTCTTCCTGACTTTTGTCGATATCTGATGGCTCACTGTTTGTGTGCATTTCCTTTGAAGATTCCACTTTACTGAAGGCCACGTTCTACCTACGGCCAAGTCGGGCTGCAATAGGCTACCTTTTAGGGACGTCGACAAAAAGAGAAGGTTTCCGCGCAACTTTGGTTTAAAAAAGACCATTTGTCCCTGTACTAAAAGCATAAAATCCACATTAGCTCCAGCTTGTTGTGGAAAATGACCAACAGGGAATTTGCTATTAGCGCACAGTTCTCCACACACCATGACTTGTCACAATTTGTCACATTGTAAGAACAGCCATGGCGTTGTATGAGCTGTTTCTTTTATAGTTTCATCCACGTGACCACATGTTCTGTGCATTTGACAAAGGGCCTTATTGTGGTGAAATTTTGCCATTTTGTTTTCCTCTACGACATCATTCATTCATTAACTTTTCTGGAAAAGTCCCTCTGAACGTTTGGAATGTTTGTGAACTTTGATGATTCCGCTTGTTCACAATTCCGCCTTCTATGAAAGTCAGTATTTTTGATTTGGCAGCTCAGCTCAATCTTTCAATGTCGTACTCAGAAAACAGTTCAACGGGGGTTTGTTGTCTGTCATAACTTTAGGAAAACTATGGACATCGGTGGATAACACCCCACAGCCGTCTTTTCAGGATGGAGGAGGTTTAACGAGGCCTGGCAATACAGTCTAACATTACGTTCGGAGTCTCCCGTCATGCCGGATATAATTGATTTACACTAAGCTTTGAAGTCTAAATTGAAGCGTTGAGATGAATCATTTCAGTGGAGCACTGCCTAACTGCACCCATTCATATCCTATCGCCCTGATCGGAAACTCGCTGTGAGGATGTTCCTGCAAAGCTCCCAGCCAGTCTTAGTCATCCAATCTTCCATCCGCCAGATTGATAAACAAATCTTGGCCTCTACACGTCCAACAAGCACACATCTTATTGGTGTGAAATGGGAGTCTTGGTACAGCTTCACCCAGGTACTATACAATGTCTCTGGCAGGGTGATTTCCAACAACCCCCCCCCCCCCCCCACACACACACACACACACACACACACACACATATACACACACACAGACACACACACACACACACATATACACATACACACACACATACACACACAAAGAAATAATTGGTGTATAAAAGCAACTCATCATTATCATCAAAGTTCACATCATAAAAGTGTTTTTCTTCCATAAAACAAACTTTCAGCCTCCGCTGTGTTTCAGTCCTCATTAATAAAAAATAGAATAAAATTACAAAGAAATTCAGCTGTTCGCTTCTCACTAGTTCTGCCGCTGAGAGTTAGAGAAGTTGCAGAGAATTACATTGCGATTCGGGCATTTATCAGACTCTCTTATCCAGAGCAACTTGCACAGATTACATCTTGACATACAATCCATTTATACAGCTGGATATTTACCGAAGCAATTCAGGTTAATTACCTTTATCTCAAGGGCACAACGGCAGCATCTCTGCTTGAAATCCAAACCGCAACTTCTTTACAAGCCCCGTTCCCTAAACGTCACAACACTGCCAAATGCAATTCGTATTTAAGGGGGGAAAGAATATATCTTATATTTGTGCTGCTGACTAATGACAATAACAGACCACACTACTGGTAAAAGCAAATTTAAAACGTTACCAAATAAGAACGTAGATTAGCCTACAATCTCCGGCATTGAAGCGTTTCCTGCCTTACTCAAGAAGCTATTAAAACCCCTTAAATCCTGGTAATTAGCCAGTAAGCTATTGAAAATGTTTCCGTATGAGTACGATTTTGCGTCCTGTTTTTGGGTGTGTAGGAACGGCCTAAAACGTTTGATCAGAGGGCGGTGGGGGGAAGGAAGGAATGAGAAATCTGCCGCGGTTACCCAGCGAACGTGTGCGTCTGTTATAACACAGACCAGAACATGTCCCGGA
Source organism: Ilyophis sp. 1 JC-2022 (assembly GCA_022702515.1). Lineage (NCBI taxonomy): Eukaryota > Metazoa > Chordata > Actinopteri > Anguilliformes > Synaphobranchidae > Ilyophis > Ilyophis sp. 1 JC-2022. The sequence goes on along the minus strand of CM040395.1, from coordinate 66,104,281 downwards.
GAATAGAGGGGAACCGGGGGATACGTTTTTGGATGGCGGGCCAAAATTCAAACACCTGCGATGCCCCTACCCGTTCCCACATTCGTCCACTGGGAAGGCATCCAGGAAATGTATCTTTAGATTATGCTAACACGCTAAAGTAAACATTGGTGCAAGCAACCCTCATATCGCCAATGAACACGACAACACGGAGTGCGATTTTTAAGCGCTTAAGGCTTGCATCGCTGCGGGAATGAGATCTGAGCACTGTGACGTCTCTGTTTTACCACTATTGAGAACTTCTGCCTGTGGGAGTCTGTGGGAGGAAGTGAGGTACAAAAAAGGATGGAAAAATCATGTGGGGGGTGTTGTTAAGTTATCACTCCCACCAGTATGACTCGCCAACGATTAGTGAGATTTATTTCACAGGTATTGTCTTTGGTAGACAGCCGAGGTCTGGGGAGAGTTAAATCGGCACAACTTGAACAATGACTCGAATCGACGTCTGCAGGTTAGCATAGTTACGAAGTCGCAGTGAGCTTTAGGCTAGGCTACTTTAGCTTTGCGTCACCATCCATCCTCCATAAACATGGGGGTAACCCACTTATCTCAAAGTCAGGACAAAAGAACAAACATACATCATGTTAAAATAAGCTTAAAAGGTGAAATATAGGAAAATTTAAATAACAGGATTTTAATAAAACTGATCACGAGATTGGCTGTTGTAAAAAAACAAGCTTATATAGGAGTAATGGAGTATATTTGCAAATTTGGGTGGAAGGTTGGGAGGGGGTGACTTATTGTGCCCTCAAATCCCCTTACTGCAAACGTGCAGACTTTGTACCGTGGGAGCCATTTATGGACCACAGTGTGCGCTCAACTGTGCTGAGAGGCAGAACTCAGCTCAGACATCCTGAGAAACCAGTGACCTTTAACCTATTTTTGCTATACTAAACATCCTTATTGTCCATTATTTCATTATTCTTCTAAAAAAAGAAGAAAAAAAACCCAAGGATTGTTCATGTTATCATAATCTCTGACTGGACTCCAGTAACACCATCATTGGACTGTTGTTACCCTACAACCCTGGTACTAGAGACCTGCAGGGTCTTGCTGGATTTGTATGTTACTCAGTACTTCATTGATCAGTTAAAGCAGTTGAATACCCTCTTAGTTAACTGTTTAAAAACCTGAAACAGAGCCAAATGTGCAGCCTTTGTTCTGCACAAAAATGGCGGGTGCCATGGAACTAGCGGTAATAATAGTGGAAGAACAATGTGGATCACAAACGGATTGGGTTGCAATCAAACCAGCCCCTGGCTCTGCACCTGTGCGCATCACTAACGGAACTCGGCCTTGAAGGGTCTTTGCACACAGCCGTACCGGGGAAAAGGGGGTTGTGGGGGGGGGGGTCAGGGTTCGAAAGGGGTCACAAAGCATGACGAATGGCAGCAGATACTCCCGACAGCCCAGAAAAAATCCTAAGAATGTTCCGATGTGCCGAAGACGATACTCGTGTTATGAAAAGCGACGAATGGTGTAGCGGAGGGCTGGCTGAAGGAGAACCGCGCAATCAATCTTCCAGGTGTCTGCACGCCAGGTGTGGGGAACAAGCGCGCTACAGCAGCGTGCCTGCGATTGTAAAGCGTCCGTCACAGCCTCCTGGCCCCGATCCCTACGGCAGCGCGCCTGCGATTGTAAAGGGTCCGTCACAGTTTCCTGGCCCCGATCCCTACGGCAGCGCGCCTGCGATTGTAAAGGGTCCGTCACAGTTTCCTGCCCCCCCCTCCAGCAGTGCCGTTATACAGATATATTGAGTATTATTTTGACTGTTTCTACTATAGCGCACAGTCTCTGGGATATAACTGTATTGTGTTGGACTTCCTCTCAGGGGCCAGCGGCTGACATCTTTACGATGAAAAGGAGCGCTTGACATCGTCCGGCCTTTCATTCGGCCACATGTGTTCCCCTCTGCGCAACCCCCGCCCGCCCCCCTCCCCCTGCCGGGGTTTTAGGGCTCTCGCGGGGTTCATATGGGAAAAACTCAGCGCTCAGTCACACACGTTTCCCCCCTATGACGGGTACCCGGGGGGGTGCAAGTACAGACAGGCTTTGCCTCTTTACGGTTTTATGGCCGTCTTGCACATAAACTAACCTAAATCGGCGTTTATGGACTCACTTAAACCTTTCATCTCCGCCATTAGCACTTTATGTAACTGAAACCTTTTTACTTGAAATGAATAAACTTCCATGTTGGGGATAGTCCCTCCATTTCGACAGAGTCCTGCACAGACAGGATTGTTACGTCAGTTCCCATTCCGTTTATAGAGCACGTACGGAGGACGTTTTTGGGTTTGACGGCTGTTTAAATCGGACCTGTCACAACCCGAAAGGCTGAAGCAGTGTGATCCCTGAGTATTCACAGGGCAGCTTAGAGCACAAAGATCAATGTGCTGTTACAGTTACAGGAAAATATCAGCAAACAGCTAACTCATAAATGTAATGAAAATCTGCTAATTGATCTGTTGCCTTTATTTGAAAGAATTGATAACGATCTGTGATCATGAGTGTGGGAAACTGAACAGGGGAAATTAATAGCTTTGCTAATTGTACAGAGACCTCCAGACAATATGTCATTGATAATTTCCCCACAACCCCCGTCCCTCACCCCCATACACACATTGACCATATATCACCTGGGATATCCCAGCATGCATCTGACCTTGCACTGACAACAGTCCCATGCTGGCCCACGTGGTAGGTCCTCTCTCCCCGTCCTCTGAGCTGCTCACCAGGGGAATCATGGGAAAAAGAGGAGCCAGCAGCTGTGGGCCTTACTGTAGCGTTCCCAGCGCATCCACGCTACCGCTAATATCGATGCTACCGCTAATAAATATTTCTCACCCTGTCCCTTGTCTAAATGTTTTTATGTTTGGGATCAGGACATCTGCATGTTCAGGGATAAAGTATTGGGTTCCTGGTGTTTGGGTTAAATTGTGACACTGGCTCTCACTGCCTGGCCACCAAATCATCCTGTGTTTATTTCCCTCTCTCCAGCTAAGCTAATGGATGCAGCTCTGGTGCGTTCTGGTTTATTTAACGGTCACACAGTTAAGCAGTGTGAGTCTCAGATACAGTGCGCTGGCCGTCCCCTCTGTCCGAGCGGGAAAACTGTACAGCTTTTAGGCTGTGTTCAGCTGGTGTTCCCCTCGGTCTGAGCGGGAAAACTGCACAGCTTTTAGGCTGTGTTCAGCTGGTGTTCCTCTCGGTCCGAGCGGGAAAACTGCACAGCTTTTAGGCTGTGTTCAGCTGGTGTTCCCCTCGGTCCGAGCGGGAAAACTGCACAGCTTTTAGGCTGTGTTCAGCTGGTGTTCCCCTCGGTCCGAGCGGGAAAACTGCACAGCTTTTAGGCTGTGTTCAGCTGGTGTTCCCCTCGGTCTGAGCGGGAAAACTGCACAGCTTTTAGGCTGTGTTCAGCTGGTGTTCCCCTCGGTCTGAGCGGGAAAACTGCACAGCTTTTAGGTATCCGCTGCTGCCATCCTCTTGGGATGTGAGTGAACATGTTTTTGTTTAGAGAACTTCCCGTTGCAACTTGGCAAGGAGCAAACCCTGTTCAGAGTTTCTGCCTGAATTACTCATATAATTACCCTGACTGCTGCCCACTCATTTTTTTTTGTTACTTTTCTTTATCTATTTTTCCTGTACTTACTTATTTTTATAAAGTTGGATATTTACTGATGCAAATCAGGTTAGGTGCCTTTCAGTGACCCATTCAGGATCTGACCCAACAGTGTTTGGGGTTTCATGCCCAGTTTCTTAACCACCCCACAGTGCCACCAGGGTAATGCAATGAAGTGGTTGCCAGTTCAAATCCCAGGCAGGACACTGCTGTTGTAAAATTTAGTAATTTCCGTGCATACATTATATGGAAATTGTATGTTTTGCAAATTGGAACTTTCAAACAATGGCATCTTTTCAGTGATACACACACACACACACACACATACAGTACACACACACACACACACACAAACACACACACTGTTCCCCCTCATTCTACAAATTAGCAGTTCAACAAGATCTCGAGCAGTTGAAAGAGGTGTGCTTTGTTAGGTTTGGAGTGAAAACCTACAGGATGGTTTGTCTCCACAAGCAGGGTTGGGGATCACTGAGGTAGCCCCTCGTGTTGACTTGATGAAGAGGAGATGTTCTCCCACCTGTGTTCCTGGCACTCTACCTGGGTTCTGATGTTCTTCTGATGTTTTCCCACCTGTGTTCCTGGCACTCTACCTGTGTTCCTGGCACTCTACCTGGGTTCTGATGTTTTTTCACCTGTGTTCCTGACACTCTACCTGGGTTTTGATGTTCTTCTGATGTTCTCCCACCTGTGTTCCTGGCACTCTACCTGGGTTCTGATGTTTTCCCACCTGTGTTCCTGGCACTCTACCTGGGTTCTGATGTTTTCCCACCTGTGTTCCTGGCACTCTACCTGGGTTCTGATGTTTTCCCACCTGTGTTCCTGGCACTCTACCTGGGTTTTGATGTTCTTCTGATGTTCTCCCACCTGTGTTCCTGGCACTCTACCTGGGTTCTAATGTTCTTCTGATGTTCTCCCACCTGTGTTCCTGGCACTCTACCTGGGTTCTGATGTTTTCCCACCTGTGTTCCTGGCACTCTACCTGGGTTCTGATGTTTTCCCACCTGTGTTCCTGGCACTCTACCTGGGTTCTGATGTTTTCCCACCTGTGTTCCTGGCACTCTACCTGGGTTTTGATGTTCTTCTGATGTTCTCCCACCTGTGTTCCTGGCACTCTACCTGGGTTCTGATGTTTTCCCACCTGTGTTCCTGGCACTCTACCTGGGTTTTGATGTTCTTCTGATGTTCTCCCACCTGTGTTCCTGGCACTCTACCTGGGTTCTGACTTCCCAGACCAGGCCAGGCTGGACCTAGTGCCTGAGAGGCAGAGGAGAAGCCAGGGGAACCAGGAGCGCCCATCAGAGTTGAGTCAGGGGGTCTGGGGCAGCTTGTTAAGAAGATTTTAGTAGGCTGTGGGGGCGGAGGAAGGCCCATCTGGAAATCCTATCAGATCCACAGGAAGTGTGTGAGGACCGCGGCCGACCGAGGGGGGGGTTGTGTGTTTGGGAAAGCCCCCACCTGCAAAGCAAAGCACCCTGCAACCATCCCAGATCTTCCAGGGGGCTTCTGGGAAAAGAGGTCACAGCCACTGTCACAACTCTGTGATGTCATGAGAAGAAGCTCAGCGTGGAGTGCAGTTGGGAATATCATAATCTCTAAACTGAAGCCGATCTGAGGTGAGCGTGGAGTGCAGTTGGGAATATCATAATCTCTAAACTGAAGCCGATCTGAGGTGAGCGTGGAGTGCAGTCGGGAATATAATCTGTACAGATTCCCAGTGTGTAATTTCAGTGTATTATTAGTGTGCAGGATTGGTCCATCTAGTCACACAAATACAACTCTTCCTGCCAATCAGAGGCCTGCATTCTGCCTGCAGCGACTGCGCATGGAAGTGCACTCCTCTGACTGAGTGGCTGCACAGCTCAGCTGCTGGACTGCAGTGTGAGGAGGAAGCCGTGGCGTTGGAGAAGAGCGCCCTCTGTCTGCACTTTCCTGAAATGACAGGTCAGCAAATGCAATGGGGCCATTCTCACAGGCGAAGAAAACAGGTACAACAATCGTAATGGTAAATATGAGTCCATAGTTTTATTATTGTTGTTACAATGAATTTAAAAAAAACATAAACAACAAGTGATTAGACGTGCAACAGCACATTAAACCCACATTGACTGCTGACAGGATGTTAATAAACTATTAGTCTCACTTGCACCCTCACGTCTGAATTCATGAGGGGTTTTCCGCTCCCAGAAAATATTTGCCATTGCTACTCCTCGCTGTTATCCTTTGCATGTGAATAAACCAATCTGCATTCCCCATTGTCCTGGCCACGCCCCCCACGCTGTGATAGGCTCCAAATGGGCAGTGGACTGCATGCAGGAGACAAAGGGGGTCAGAGGTCACATTGCACGGCAGTGACAACTGTTCCTCAGACTGCCCCCCCCCCCCCCTTCCCAGAGGAAAGAACTCTTTGGTTTGGGAATCTTTCCGGGAATGCTCTCACAAAGACATTTAGAAACAAGCCCAGAGAGCACAATAAAACATATAGTTCATTGTCTGAGCAAGGCTTACCATCAAAGCATATGGCAAAAAAATTACATGTTATGTTCATACATGTATCATGTTACAATTTTGTTTGACCTATAAGGTGTAAGATGGTGTAAGATATGTAATTAGAATTAACTTAAACTGAACATTCGCTGATATCGCTAACAATCACTTCTGGTAATTGAAAGCAATGGAGTTCTACCACTGACTTAAAATTTTGAGAAATTATGTCATAGAATTTTGTTGTCTGTCACACGTGAGAGTAAGACTGTATCGCCCACTGCTGCTCACTAGTGGCCCGCCATCGGTAACCTTGGTAACTTGCACAGCTGGATTGAGTGCTTTGATATGAGGCAGAATCCATTCCCACATGTTTTCTGTCAGCAGAAGTTATTTTATTTATATTTGCTTGCGTAGGTACAGGAAAAAGCTAAAGCTAGGACGCTAATCAGTGGGATTGTACAATCTTAAGTCTGAGCAATTTGTGAAATTAATATCTTCATTTATTTATTAATTAATGCATTTTAGCTACTTGCAGACGTGCGGAGATTCTTTGGAAGAAATTTGTGTCACGCATCACTAACCCTAATCTAGGTTTCTTAGGGTGGTTGACTTTTTACACTCTATAGCACACGTGTCAAGATGTACATCTGGACGTAACGCTGGGAGTGGAGCTCTGAAATGTCCACAACGGCACAGATGATGTTTACTTTGAAAGATAAACATTCCCTGCATTAACGCGCCATCTGGTGGCCGTTTGCTGAAAGTGTTTGTTGTCCAGAGCGGTGAAAAGGGATTACTAGCCCTGACTGGTTCTGACCTCTAAGGGTCTGACCTTGTGTTGAGCTCCCCCTATAGGTCATGTCTGGTATAATACACTTTCCAGTCAGTCCCGTGGATAGTAGGCCTTGGTAGGATTCCATCAATATTACTATCAATTACTATTAAATTAAATTAAATTAATCACTTTTACAGTCCATGACATGTCTCTTGGACCACAGAAGGGTTTGTTTTAACTTGCCATTCTATTGATTTTAGAAACCACAGTCAGTTAGTCTGGCATTAGTCTAACTAACTTGAAGTTTATTTTGTTTTATATCTTTTTTTTCAAACCTGTGTAATGATGTAATTTGTAATGTGTCATGTCAGCTCCTTTCAAAAGCAATAGTGTGTGTGTGTGCACAGGGGACAGGGTGTTTATGGTTTTCAGTAAGTGAATGCAAATATCTTTTATAAATACAGGACGGCTTTCCCTGAATTTTTATTCGGATCAAAAATAAACCCACAATGGTTTTTCAGTTTTTTTTTGTTTTTTGTTTTTTGTTTCTGATTTTTTTCCCAATTTGGTAACCAATTGTACCCTATGCTATTCAATTCCCAGTGTAGCAACCACTTGAGAATTTGCCGCTAGTAGAGACGCAAAGGTCCTCTTCAGGGCGTGACTCCTCGAAGCTCCTGACAGCGATTCCAACTCGCCCAGGGCCACTTGTGCGTGACGATTCTCTCCCACCGAGTCCCTCCCGCCACTCCGGGAGCGGGCGCCAATTGCCTCTCCCTCAAGGCACCGGCCATACTCAGATCTGGCAGGACCCGGGGGCGCAAACCCCTGATCCTCGATGTGCAACTGCACCGACTCAGAGACGGTGCTTTCACCGCTGCGCCACCGTGGCACTCGGTTTCTGAGTTTTTACTTTTTTTCTTCACTTCGTTACTAAAACAAAGAGGGTAAAATCCTAGTCTGCTGCAGTTTAGAAAAAATCACCAAAGGGGCGTGGTCACTCATAACCTTTCTTGTTTTTCTACACGAATAGACACAGGATTAGACTTTGACAGGCAGCAAGTTGATGTGCCAGTGAGTCATAAAGGACTATATTTGTGATTGGTCACCTTGACAGTAACAATTGATAGAGGGGGTAGGCCTTGCTGGTGGGTAACTATCAGAGATTACCCACAATACCCTGCTCTGCGCTCAGTACACAAACTAGCATGACACCTGGCCGTTCCGTTAAAGGTATATTTCCCAAAGCATATATTTATCCCCAAGTGTCATCTAACCAAGATGTATCCTCCCCCGCAACCACTCGCGCACACACACATGCATGGACATGCACACACACGCCCGCGCACACACACACACACACACCGCGGCTTTAGTGAGACATTTAAGGTATTCTTTGTTAAATACAGCAAAAACAACAGGTCAGCCTTCTGAGGCTTCTTATAATCTAAGAAGCTTTGCGGTACATGTGTGTGCAAAGTTGCCATGAACAATTGTAATTTCAAGTTTCAAAGTAAAATGTAAGGGCTTGTATCATTTTTAAGAAGAAAGAAAATCAAACCTAATTGAAAAGTATTATGTCATATATATTAGGAAATTTAGAATTGTGTTTTTTATTTTATTTATTTATTTTTCTCATGTTTTTGATGTTTTACCATGAAAAACTCCAAGGTGTATTTCATAAAGCAGGAGCACGGAGTTACCTGCACTACGTAAAACCCAGAAGCCTCCCAAATCTGCACATGGACTGCAGGACTTCTTCCAGCGAACTGAGTAATCCTGCTTTGTGGAACAAGCCCCAGGTCAGCTCAGTGAGCTCCCCCTGGTGGTCACCTTGAGGTATCGGTAATACTTACTACAATGCGAGAGATAGGGAGGTGTAAGATTTGCCTCCATCAAAACTCCTGACACATCAAAGTGATAACCTTTTAGTGGTTATATCGAGCTGATATCAATAATTATTTGTGTATTTAAAACATCACATGTACCACAAATTAAATATTATTTATTATTAAATATATATATATACTAAATTCACATTGGCTCAATCATTTGTGTGGCAAAACTTTAAAAAAAATTATTTTTACTTGACAACCGATCCGGTATGGTCAGACGTGATGTAAGGGTAAACGCAGCGACAGTTTGGGCAGGACTTTGGCCTATGTCAACAGCATACTACATAACACAGATGCTTGTTTGCTTCGCCTCTCTTAAAAGCCTCCTCTACCGCCATCTTGGTACTGTTGAAATGGAGATACAGAGCAGCATGTCAAACAGGAAAGGAAGGCATTTGCAGTTTAAATCTTCCCCGTGAAAATTTAAAATAGGTCTGCACATGCTTGTAAAAAAAAAAAAGTGTGTTCATGTTCAAGTTGTGAAAAGAAAAGGCTTGTTTTAAGGCGCTATTATTTCTCAAAATACACGAACATTTTTTGACCTTAAACCCTTGAGACCGACCGAGCTATATGTCGAATCGGGGAACCATAAAGAGGTTTGACATCCAACGGAGAAGGGCGCCAATGAGAACAAAGAGTGGGTGTGTCCAAAGTTTAAAAACGTTGTATTGATACCTTTTCTGACCAATCATAATTAACTGCGCGCGTATTGCAAGCCAATCGTTACACCCGTCGACACAGATTATGTTGATCGGCGCGGCCTATTTGACTGACGTGTCATGTCACCAATTAAAATTTGCTAAATATAAATTCACCAATCCTGAAGTTAAAAGGGCGGGACTTTACAGAGGGGGTTGGGTGCGAAGTATCATGGAGGATCAGTTAGCGAAGAGTAGCCATTGAAGAAAGCCGAGCTGTTCTTCTGAGCTCCGGAGTTTCTGTATTTTTTTAAACATACATTTGTCTTCCTTTGGACGAAATTGTCGTATATTTATTTTTAGAAATGGAGATGAAGAAGAGAATAAGTTTAGAACTACGGAACAGGACTCCAGAAGAGGTATGCAAATTCGCCTTTATTTATTTATTTTACAAGAAACGCGAGGTGGTGGAGGCTTGCTAGTCTAGTGGATGAGAAACAGTCCGCTAGCGAGCAAGGTAACCGTAGTCTCATTAGACTGTACTCCACATGGGCACTTGACGGGATGCAATTCGAGTTTGAGCTTCTAAAGTTGGTGAAATCGCATTTCTGCCGAAAAGTTAACTTTATACATTTTACGTAGTTCGCTTGCTCCGTTGCACATTTGCAAGTACTTCACGTAGTTGTGTGACGCTCGGGGTTGCTCAATAACTCGTTTTTATAAATCGGAGGGTAGCAAGAGTCAGCGTGAGATAATGAACGGTGTTGAAGGTGACATGGTATCATGTATAATATTGTTTTGATAGTTCCGTCGACGGCCACGGTTGAAGCGGATCTTTCACAGGAATTAACCATAATATATTTACAAAAAGGCTCTTCAATCACATAACCTGTTTTGGGGCGGGTCGAGTTTTTTTTTGTACTCCTCCAGTCTATATTCTATATGGATATGGACAACGATTCGGCATAGCCAAGTTACCTATTGCGAACAAAAAAAAACTTCTTCATATTCAGTTCAGAGGCTTGGCTAACTAGCCAACTGGGATCAGTTTACTAACGTTTGCCGACGACAGACTTCGCTTAGCTGGTAACGTTTAGGTGAGATGTGACGGCGAACAGGTGAAGTTCATTGTAGTTGGAGGGCGAGCTCATAGTTAACGTTAGCTGGTGTGATTATCCATAGTTTAAAAGCGGACATGTTCTGTCCGTTGGGTTTATTGTGTAGCTATCTGCATAGTTTAACGAATGTGAAACTTGCACAGTGATACATTTGAGGCAGTAACTCTTACATCAAGTGGAGAGAGGCGACGGGGTGATTGTGTAGCAGCTAGCTAGCAAGTTGAGCCCTATTTCCGACGGGATGGAAGTGGAAGTCATTTTGTTGCAGCGAGCTAGATGTGTAGGAACGATGACTACGACGGCGTTGTTCATTTTAGTTGTAATTTTTACGATGGAAATATGCACGACATGATTGATCCCATCTCGGGTCAGTGTTTATTTTGAGCTACGTTATTCACGCAACGCTATTGAGTAAAGCTTTCTGACTACGTGCGTGGTTCTTGAACTCGCATCACCGTCCATTTAAATGGACCCCCCCACACAGAATACAACTCGCCGCCGCCCCCCATCCTCAGATTTAAGATGCGGGGCGGTTACATAACTCCCATCGCCTTATCCGAAAGGACAGTTGCTTTAACACTCGTTTACATTTAATATTATCGAATGTGTAAATGAAAAATGTACCAATATTTCCCCGTTCGTGTCTTTGTGAATTGAAGGAAATCTGGCAGATGGCGGCATGGGCTCAGACCACCTCCCCCCTATTTAGTAGATTACAGTAAACCCCCGACCGTCCCCAGCTCGCAAGCTTGAGTGAGTTCTTCGCATTCATTGAATTATCTCTTACAGTTCGGCCCTGATGCCCCGTCCACCGCCCGGCCCTCCTCCGCTCTTGACGTCTCACTGCCGCTGGGCGGTTGCGCTTCGGGACAAATTGAAAACGACGTGGCGTCTAGAGACACCGCGTTGGGAAGCCAATGGGGCACCGACGGCGGGATACTCTTTTCGTTGTTACGCACAGTAGCGTGTTTTTTTTTTTAACGTCGCCGTGTAGTGTTTCACAACAACAGCCCGGTTCAGTCTGTTAATGTGAGTGTCACTGTGGGGGTGTGCAGGACCATCGTCTCTTCTCAGAGCAGAGTGCTTGCTTAAGATCGCACAACGCCCTTGTTTCTTTAAAAGCCTATGTCGCATTGTCTAGTCTTACTTTTAATTGAACTGGTTAACTAATTTACGCCGAGTGAGGGAGGAATATAAATATTGTACGTCCTCTTTCCATTGGCGTCTGTGCACAGAAATCCTTTAAGTTTAGTTTATTTAGTTTTTTTTTATAACCTATAGATTTATTGCTGTTTTGCGGGGTGGGCGGGCTCTATAAAAAAAATGTTATTAAATCGAATTAATGAATAACAAATTCAGAGTGGCGTTATAGTCGAGAGCTAACCGAGAGGCGGCGGTTTTAAAAGAAAGAAAAGAAACCGTACGCCGACAGGGCGGCGACGTTGAGCACGAGGGAGTTTTCTTTGAAAATCTTAGTCATTAAAAATATCATCTTTTTTTCTTCTTTTTAAAAATTGCGTTGGGACTACTTATCAGGCTGCAGTAATGTTATATCGGATGATTGGATGTGTTGTAAAATTGAAAACGCTGATTAAACAAAAAATGAGCATCCAGATGTAGTTGTATCATGCTTTATTAATGTTTATAATTAATTTCTCCTGTGACATGTAGCCCCTCTTAGACACCTGCTGTGTGCAGTCATCACAATACCGTTGTGGTACCCCGGATAATCTCAATGAGTCATTTAATGAGTGCTAATTGAGCACAAATCATGGACTCACTGAGCACAATTGCATAGTGTGCTGTTGACACATTTAGTAGTTCTATATGCCAGCATCAGTGAGTTAAATAAGATAAAATTGTGAACTGGTAATTTGTGTATTTTGACAGGAATTTTGCATTTATTTAATTTAATGTTTTATTCAACTAGCTAAGTTTATTAAGTTCTCTCGGAAAAACAACCTTTGAGTTCATCTATACTGTAAAAAAATAAATAAAATTTTTAAAAAACTTCAGAAGATAAATTAAATGTATTTTTCAAAAGAGCAGTTAAGAGAAAAGACGTTCTTAAGAAATTCCCAATGACAAGAGCTTTATTATAACACTATATTTTACATGTTTAAAGTCCGGTAAGGTGGCCTCTTTTTATTCTGGTTTACATTTTTGCAGCCCTGACACTACCAAAATAATAATAATAATAATAATTATTAATAATGATAATACTTAGAAATTAGCTATGTGCTTCAGACAGGAATGGGCAGTTCTTTCACAGTTATATTGAATTCCATACACTATCAGCATTTGAATGGTACCTCCCCCGTTGACAGTAAGATACTGGGGCCAATGTGTTCCTAGAGTGTTTTTGAAGGGGAAGGGGGTGGGGTGTCCAAAGTCCCGCTCACAGATCCATCTCACAGAGTTAACTGGTGGTATTTATTTTCAACATTTTTTTTGGACAGGTCTAGTGCATTACAATTACCCTATTTCAGTGTGTTGCTCCTACAGTTGTTTGTGTGGAATAAAAATGGATGATGGCTATGTTTGTTACTACATTGTGGATTTAATGAGCTTTTTTTGATTGTTTACACACAGGTCAGTAAGTAATTAAATAGATGCCGGGGTATTTATACTTGACACTGATTGGTCTAACTAGATGAACTCTACATATAGCACTAGTTTGCATGCTTTTGTACTGTAACCCAACAGCATTGAGCTTGGGTTGCCCACATGTGGGAAATAAGAACATGCACAATTTGTGATTTTCCATCAGTTCTTCCATTTTGGTGTCTTGAATGCCTTTTTTTTTTTTTTCCCCCCCAAACAAATATGTTCATAGAAATGAACACAATTCTGACCAGCCTGTTTGCTTGATGGGAAATGTAGTCTTATAGGAAATGTACTCCTGTTCTATCTTTCGGGTAGCAAACTGACAAGTTTTTACCAAGCTAAGTGCACACCATCAAAAGGCAGTAGTCTAAAATTTGAAAGCAACTGAAAGAAAATGATGCGTGGAAACGTATGGCTCTGACTTTTTAAATTTTTTTGATGCTGCGTTGTCTTTGGAAATTATGACCGTTGCCGTCCAAAAGCAGCCGTTGGCTCCGACACGCTGTGATTTTGAGTCTCGGAGGTAGAGCTTGTGCTCAAACCGGCCGTTGGCTCCGACACGCTGTGATTTTGAGTCTCGGAGGTAGAGCTTGCGCTCAAACCGGCCGTTGGCTCCGACACGCTGTGATTTTGAGTTTCGGAGGTAGAGCTTGCGCTCAAACCGGCCGTTGGCTCCGACACGCTGTGATTTTGAGTCTCGGAGGTAGAGCTTGCGCTCAAACCGGCCGTTGGTGGCATTCTGCTACGTTGCATGGGCGTTTGTGACGAGGTTTCTGTGAGAAATGTAATGGTGTCATTTTGCTGGGATTGTTGGTGAGAAAGTGGCGCTCTCTCCTCCCCTCCACTAGGTGGCAGAGCTGGTGGTGGATAACTGTCGGTCTAGCGACGGAGAGGTGGAGGGCCTGACGGATGACTTTAAAGAGCTGGAGTTCCTCAGCATGGTCAACGTGGGCCTGACCTCTGTGGCCAAGCTACCCTCTCTGCCCAAACTACGCAAGGTGAGGGGTGGGGCCAGCACACCTGGTCTCACCTGTACATCACCTGAATATCTGCACACCTGAACACCTGTACAGCACCTGAATACACCTGTGTAGTACCTGCACATACCTGTGGTTATTAGGTATTCCGTTCCCCACAGTGAGTTTGTTTTTGTTAAAAGCACCGCTCCCATCCTCTCGCCCTCTAAGCTGGAGCTGAGTGACAACAGCATCTCCGGTGCCATGGAAACCCTGTCGGAGAAATGTCCCAACCTGACCTACCTTAACCTGAGCGGCAACAAGATCAAAGAGCTGCGGACTGTGGAAGCCTTGGTAAGGGCGGGGGGGGTGTGACCTCCACGGGACCTCCACCTCCCAAAAACCTGCTACCTGCCATGGCGGCAGGTCTCTGTGGTGTTCAGTTTTTTTCGGGCGTGTCCCAACGCGATGCGGTAAAAGGGGGCATGGACCGCACCGCCTACCAGCATACAGCTGCTCTGTCCAGCAGTAACTCCGCCTACCAAGCATTTTGAGTTTTATTTTAGTCTAATAAAACTAAGTGTTGAGAAATGACTGCTAAATTATTACTGCGCATTATAACTGGTGAATTATTACTGCGCATTATAACTGGTGAATTATTACTGCGCATTATAACTGGTGAATTATTACTGCGCATTATAACTGGTGAATTATTACTGCGCATCACACCAGTTTGGTTAGGGTTAGGATCAGCAGCATCCTGCTATTTGCATTTAGTGTGAATAGCATTGGCCTGCTGTTTGCCCTTAGTGCTACTCGATTCTGCCTAATGATGTCCATTGACTGTGCTGACCCTGTGCTGACCCTGTGCTGACCTTCTGCAGCAAAGTCTGAAGAACCTGAGGAGTCTGGATCTGTTTAACTGTGAGATCACCACCCTGGAGGACTACAGAGAGAGCGTCTTTCAGCTGGTGCCCCAGGTCACTTACCTGGACGGCTTTGACCAGGAGGACAACGAGGCCCCTGACTCGGAGGCCGACGACGACGGTGAGGCTTTTTGGGGGGGGGGCAGGTTGCCCTGGTGATTTTGAGGATGATGATGGTCTGTGGCATTCTGAAATTGAACTAAAATGCTTGTTGCTTCACCAGCCAGAATGATTGTTTGCAGACCACTGTATAATCCAAGGGCAGTTTTTTATAGTATGAATTAATTTCAGGTAATATTCACTTATTTACTACACTTCCACAGCAGCTTTTCTTTCCTATACAGTTAATTCAGCTGCATATTTTACTGGAGCAAAACAGGTTTAAGCCCCTTTGCTCAAGGGTGCAGCCCCACCAGGGGTTAAAACCTGAAACCTCTGAGTTACGTTCCCAGTCTTTGGGTCTTTGTCAAATTTACCTTGTTTTTTTTAAATCACTGTGGTAGCCGTCATCGGTGCAATCCCAGAAATGTTTTTTTTTTTTTTCAGGATGCAATTATGGTCGGTAACAAAAGCTTACCGCATAACCTCCTCACACATAAAAGTATAATTATAGAAATCTTTAAGTTGAAAGCGCAACTCGTAACGTTGCCCAGCTGCGGTCTCCCCTGAGAGAGACCAAAAAATGTCCCATCCGCTCACAGAACCAATCAAATCACAGCATTCACAGAATCACAGAACCAATCAAATCACAGCATTCACAGAACCCCACACGCTTGCGCCCTGGAAAGGAGGAACATCCGTGCGGCGCGTCTCTGAAGGGAACCCCTGGTTCTTTAGCGGGTTTAGCGCCTAAACGGCAGAATGATAACACACCTGTGGTGTGTTTACGGGGAGAAAAATGTGCGTGTGTGTGTATATATACAGTGCCCTCCACTATTATTGGCTCCCCTGGTAAAGATGAGTAAAAAGGGTTATTAAAAAATTCACCGTTTGATGAATTGGCTTAATCTCACACTGAAAAAATGAGAAAAATACAAACTTAAATTTAAGTAAATTTATTATGAGAAAAAAAAAATCTCCAAGAAATAATTATTTTTAACAAAACCACGTGTGTCACAATTATTGGCACCCCTGCATTTATATATAGAATAAAGTAATCATTTTTAATATTTGGTCGCATATCCTTCCACATATCTGTGACTCAACAACATCAAAAGACTCTTGATATCTTATTATCTGGTACTCTTAGAAGCATCAGCATTAGAATGTTCACTTATGAATGTTGTAATCAGGTCTTTGTGATCTTACCCCTTAGTTAATGGTGTTTTGGGAGCACCGTCTCTGGTCTGAGTGTTTGTGATCTTACCCCTTAGTTAATGGTGTTTTGGGAGCACCGTCTCTGGTCTGAGTGTTTGTGATCTTACCCCTTAGTTAATGGTGTTTTGGGAGCACCGTCTCTGGTCTGAGTGTTTGTGATCTTACCCCTTAGTTAATGGTGTTTTGGGAGCACCGTCTCTGGTCTGAGTGTTTGTGATCTTACCCCTTAGTTAATGGTGTTTTGGGAGCACCCTCTCTGGTCTGAGTGTTTGTGATCTTACCCCTTAGTTAATGGTGTTTTGGGAGCACCGTCTCTGGTCTGAGTGTTTGTGATCTTACCCCTTAGTTAATGGTGTTTTGGGAGCACCCTCTCTGGTCTGAGTGTTTGTGATCTTACCCCTTAGTTAATGGTGTTTTGGGAGCACCCTCTCTGTTCTGAGTGTTTGTGATCTTACCCCTTAGTTAATGGTGTTTTGGGAGCACCCTCTCTGGTCTGAGTGTTTGTGATCTTACCCCTTAGTTAATGGTGTTTTGGGAGCACCCTCTCTGTTCTGAGTGTTTGTGATCTTACCCCTTAGTTAATGGTGTTTTGGGAGCACCCTCTCTGTTCTGAGTGTTTGTGATCTTACCCCTTAGTTAATGGTGTTTTGGGAGCACCCTCTCTGGTCTGAGTGTTTGTGATCTTACCCCTTAGTTAATGGTGTTTTGGGAGCACCGTCTGTTCTGAGTGTTTGTGATCTTGCCCCTTAGTTAATGGTGTTTTGGGAGCACCGTCTGTTCTGAGTGTTTGTGATCTTACCCCTTAGTTAATGGTGTTTTGGGAGCACCCTCTCTGTTCTGAGTGTTTGTGATCTTACCCCTTAGTTAATGGTGTTTTGGGAGCACCCTCTCTGGTCTGAGTGTTTGTGATCTTACCCCTTAGTTAATGGTGTTTTGGGAGCACCGTCTGTTCTGAGTGTTTGTGATCTTACCCCTTAGTTAATGGTGTTTTGGGAGCACCCTCTCTGTTCTGAGTGTTTGTGATCTTACCCCTTAGTTAATGGTGTTTTGGGAGCACCGTCTGTTCTGAGTGTTTGTGATCTTACCCCTTAGTTAATGGTGTTTTGGGAGCCCCCTCTCTGGTCTGAGAGTTTTGTTAGCGTTGTGGTTGCTATGACTCAAGAGCAGAGACTTGTCGTCTCTTGTAAGCTAAAACTAAGAGAGTCTGCTGAGTGAATGTGCTATGATGCCGAGATGGCATCACGGCCTGACCACGCCTGTCCGCCGTGTGTGCCGTTTGCAGATGATGATGACGATGTCGAGGAAGGGGCCGGCCCCACAGGGGATTACGATGACGAGGAGGAGGAGGATGATGAGGAAGGATCAGATACGGGCGAGGTGGGGCTGTCCTACCTAATGAAAGAAGGCATCCAGGTGAGGCCCGCAGTGATCGGGGTTTCATTTTGGGTGTTTGCGCTCGCGTGTTTCAGCTCATGGATGCAGCTCTACTGCCTTTAGTTGGGAGTGCTGGCGATCTTTTCTCCTGATATCTGTATGCCTGGCATCCAAAGAAGGGAATGTAGTCTGCACATGCAAGAAACGTTTACTGACGTTAATCGTTTAATGTTTCGGCTCAATGAATGCTCACTGTCTGCCCCAGGATGAAGAGGATGACGATGACTACGTCGATGAGGAAGAGGAGGAAGTAGAGGGTAAGGATTGTGCCACTCCAGCCCCCATCACCACGCAACACCTAACCCGTCATTTTCATCGCCAGGACTGTCAACTACTGTGACATCAGGGGCGACTAGAATTGTAGAATTCTAGAATGTGTAATTGGCAGTGAGCACCAGCGTTTTCTCTGATTTGATTGGCTGATTGCTTCTTCGGCAGTTTCTTGTTTTTTTGTTTGTTTGATGTGGCCGTGGAACAAATGCAAAGTAATTATATATACGTTTACATTTTTTCCCGCTGTGTAGAAGAGGGGGCAGCAGCAGCAGCAGCAGCAGCAGCAGCAGCAGGTGTCCAAGGGGAGAAGCGCAAGAGAGATCAGGACGATGAGGGAGAGGAAGATGATGATGATGATGATGATGACGACTAACCCCCAATCCCCCACCACACCCTCCACCCTCCCCCCATCTTCAGGTCCCCCCTGGAACCCTGGATCCAGAACCAAGCTGTAGACCATCCACAGAAAGTGTGATCTTGCAGATTCAGTTTTATAATTCTTGTTTTTTTTTCTCTCTCTCTCTCTCTTTGTAAAACATAGATATCGCTGTAGAAATTTAAACGTTTAAATTTACTTTTTTTAAAAAGTTTTTTTATTTACATATGCAATTTGAATAAAAAAGGAAAGGTTTTAAGAAACATAATCATTCCAAGATTTATTCACACACCCCCCCCCCCCCTTTTTCTGATAATATTTGGGTTGTTTGAGGGGCGGGTTCGAGTTGAGGCCATTCATGGCCATCCATTCATGAAACCGGCATGCCAATAGCCAGTCGCTTACTTGGCTTTAGTTTTCAGTAACGAGCCAAACACGTTTTTATTTCTTTCTTTTGGCATTTCATTGGTTTTTTAAATCGCTGGCAGCAACAGTCATTTTTGTGGTCTCCTTTTTACTTTCTGTTTTTAACTACTTGTTCGACCCAGTTTCTCAAGGAGTGAAGTAATCCCCTCCTCCATCTTGTCCCGGCAGGCTTGATTACAACCCTGGGATTCCTTCCACCCCCAACTCTCCTTTTTCCAGCTGTCTGGTGAAGCTCCCCATTTTTCCCAGAGTCCATTTCTCCACCCTCCTCTCAATCCAAGCGGCACCTGTCTTTTCCACCAGAGAATGGCCAGAGGTCTTAGGGGCACCGCCCTCCCCCTAGAAATGTACACGCCCAAAACCTGGCCGTGCTGGTGCTCCTGGTTGCACCCCGCCATGCGTTTTGTTATTTTTTGTTCGTTTGTTTGTTTTTGTAGACTCTCCCCGTTCCTTCCCAGTGAAATGTTCTTATGTCTTCTGTTTATGGTTTTGTATCGAATAGATTAAGTCTTGCTCTTTCTCTCTCATAGGCTCGTCACAGCGGCTGTGGAAGACCGATCGTGAAAATAATTCAAGGGTTGTATTGACAACGGTTGGCTGGGAAAGGGTGTTTGAGAATCGTGTTGTAGGGATCTTCTGGAAGTCAGACTTTAAAAAAAGGAAATAAAATGAAAAATCATAATTTTATATTTGTCCTCACCAAGAATAATGTTTCTGTCTCATTTATGCGTCACATAATAATATCCCACGATAAAGAAAATGTGCAGAGCCCCACCCCCAAACAGTGATGTCATCCAGATTTAACTCGCTCTCTGTAGAGAATGGATTTTGGGTCATTTAGAGTGCAGTTCTGATTAATCTAAGACGAGACTCCAAAGCTTTTAGGAGTTTCTTAAATTGTCATTATTCTGGGATTCAGAAGGATAGATTTCTCAGTGTTATCCAAGGAGGAGGTTTTTTGGTCCAGTGATATTTGCATATACAGACGAAAGATTTGCTTTAGACACAAGGGTATAGACCAACATACAAAGTTATGATTAGTTTTTTTTTTTTGAGTGGAGTTACCTTTTTAAAGGCATCTTCAAGAACCGTGAAGGGCTAGGGAATTAAACGTGTTTGAATCGCGGCGTTCCGAGTTGCGAGCGCAGAGGACATCGTGCCGTTAGAATTCAGGACCCGCAGCCCGTCCCAAAAAATCAAACAACGACGGCAGTTCAGTCCTGCCCCAAAAACTGTTGTGTCTTCACGTTCAATTTCAAATTTCACAATCCCCCCTACCCCATTATTTCTTTCAAAACATTTTAGTTTCAGTTTGCGGTCATGAAAAATAATAAAAGGGTAACTCAAACTTTAAATTTGTCATTGAGTGTCGAGGTCAGACTAATCTTGTGAAGGAGTGAATTATTTGTTCTCCCTTTTACCTCTTGATCTTTTGTCTGGCATTGGACACAAATTAGTGTTTGGGGTTTGTTTTTTGTTCGGGTATTTTACAGAGTGAGAACTTTATTGTTGTATGGCAATATGTATATAGTGTTCGTTCCAACTGTCTTTGTGTCTCCTGTGTAAATGTTTTTTTTTTTGTTTGTTTTTTTTAAAAACTGGTTTTAATACAAAGCACAGGTAGGAAAGTCAGGCTTTAGACCGCAACACTCGATATATAGTTTTGTTTTCGGTTCTTGGCTGTTGTGACAGTTGTGTGTTTTGCATTTGTGTGCTGTAAACCTAAGAGGGGTTTTAAATAAAAAATAAGTTTAAAAAAAACCTGCTTTAAAATAAAAATGAAAAAAAAATTTAAGTTGTGATTCTGTGTGTCGCTGATGTCGTAGTGTAATGTGTAGTTTGACCTTTAGGCTTTGTGGGGGAATTTTTTTATTTATTCAATTTAATTTGTGAAGGCATTAAGCATTCCCCGATTAAAGCATTGTTGAGCATTATTAATCAGTGATAAAAACATGTGTTCTTAGTGCTTCCATGAAGCATATATAATCACTTTACCGAAATATAACGACTTGCTTT
The DNA here is from genome assembly GCA_022702515.1 of Ilyophis sp. 1 JC-2022. Taxonomy (NCBI): domain Eukaryota; kingdom Metazoa; phylum Chordata; class Actinopteri; order Anguilliformes; family Synaphobranchidae; genus Ilyophis; species Ilyophis sp. 1 JC-2022. The sequence continues at coordinate 66,083,361 of CM040395.1, read as the reverse complement.
GTAAGTGTGTAACACAACATGGTATTCATGGTGTTAGAACCTGTTAATGAAGAAGTTATACATACTTCAGGTGGACCCTTTGGACAATAAACATTGTAGAAGGTGAATCGACTCCACTGAATTGACATTTGTAAAACACCCAACTGTATCACTCGTAACATCGACACGAACCGCCACCTGTGGGGCGGAGCGCGCGGCGTATCCATGACTAATCAACCCGCCGAGCGCCAGGTGCGGTCTGAACGAGCCGCGCTGTCTGCTGCGCGTTTCCCCTTCGCTATAGACTTTAAACAACCCGCTGTTGCTTATTTAATGAACATTTTTTAGTTTGTCGTTAGTTAAGGAGGTAAGTTGTTATTGAAGCTTTCCATTTTGCCTACTGCGGATAACGGACAATGTTCACAAACACGTTCTTATTTCATGCGATTCATTTTCTACGTTTTGGTCAGTAAACCTTCTCCACTTAAAATTCTCAAGGTTGTGTGCTAGAGTTTTCATATTTCACCGGTATTTAAAAGTTTAGTTCAAATGCCCGCGATTGATCCATGTCTGCACAGTCTTATCCATAGCAATGTGCAGTAGTGGAATAGTAACAACCCGAGGGATTATTATCCGTGATGCGAATTTTAAGTGTCTACTTACATCGACTAGTTAACGTTTCAATTCAATCTGAATGTTTGCCCCAAGGATTATGCTGACTATGTCGAAGAAAACGCGGAGGAAGTAGAGTGTAAGGACTGTGTCGCTCCAGCCCTCATCTCATCATGCAAAACCAAACCCATCATTTTCATCACCCGGGATAATCAACAAGCCTACTATGACACAAGTAGGTTCAGAGGCGATTGGTAATTGTAGGCTACTGTGCTGTACGTGCATTTGACTTTCAGGTTGTAGGGTGCAGTCCCAAAGCTAATGTTGTGTCCGAGTAAAAGAACACGACGATTAATTAATTTCGCTTGATTTGCAGAACACTTTGCAAAGTATGTACAATACGAGATCACGGATTACTGGCGAATACAGCCATTGTACAAGAGAACGCTATCAAGCTTACAATCATCTTTATATCACACCCAACACCCTGCGTCGCCTACATGCATATAGCGTAATAACCAGTTTCATGCAGTGACTATATACAACAGCCAGTGTGTTGTGTCTTCAAAACCCAGCTCAGTCACACACTGAAATTTGATCCAGGCACAGACCGAAGGAGGTTGAGCAGCAGTTCCAAAATCCAGGGTTGGAAATAAAGTGGGCGGAGCCACTTCTGCATCCACTTCGTGTGATAGGCTAGTCGGTATGTCTGTCCAACTGTCCACGAACGAGAGGTTCTTCGCTGAGCCGAGGCCCCGGTTGATTCAGTTTTGCCTCGTAGCACAATTGGATTTTTCATAACTGGATTTGAATAATATCCCGTATATCCCACAATCCCAAACAAACCTGTTTTAAAGGCTTATCTACCTTTCCATTCAAATTTGGGCCAATGGCAGTTATGCCTAACCGACATTTCCCTCTCTATTATGGCACAGTCACCTTCCACTTTCTCCACAAAATGTGGAATGTATACCAGTGTTGCCAACTCTCACGCTCTTACACCACCAAAACCAATCTCACACCAAATTTAAAAACTGCAACTGAAAACGGAGCCCCTCCCTGATTAAAGAAATTATGTGTCATCTACCTGTCTTTTGTAGTGCCCCCCACGCTTCAACAATCTCGATCCCCCCCCCCACCCCACTATATTAAAGGCTTTTACACACTCCTGTTCTGTGCCTGTGTGTCTGGAGCGCCCGTGTGTCTGTTTTTTCTCTTTCTCCAGCACCTTGCATTATAGCAACTGAAATGATCCTTATCGAATTTCCTTTGCCCTCCGTGCATGATTACTATGAATCAGTGGTTCTTTCATAACTTTAGCAGGCAGCTTATATGAGTCTTATTTCTTGTGTTATTTATTATTTAATTCACATTTAAGTAAATGATTGCATATGCCCCTGTTAAGGGCCGGCCTGATTATTTAATTTGTCATCCGCTTGAACTACAGCATGGATTGCTAAAGACGTCCTGTGCATTACGGAAAGGAAAGAATGTGCAGAAGGGAGGGAGGGAAAGCTAAATACCCTTGCATTCATATGGTAAGAGAGAGAGAGAGAGAGAGAGAGAGGTGAAAGAAGGGTACTGGCAGTTGTGATAAATATGAAAGTGTGCTACATTTTTTTTTTTTTAAAGTTGTTTTAGCCACCAGCAGGTTCTCCACTGTCCTGGCCAAATTCCCAAACCAGCTCTCTCTCTGTCTGGCAGCCTAATCTTCCCCCACTTTAATTGGCTTAATAATTACCCCCCTCTACACCTCACTGATGTGTGTGGTGAGCGTTCTGGCTCACATTGACTGCTGTACTTTAATCAGGTGTGTGTTACGCATTTGGCAGTAGTTTTGAGGTGAGCTGCTTTCATATTGTGAGATGTAAAAAAAAAAAGAAACCACAATACCTCACAGAAACTCTTTTATTACTTTTACCACATTGAACAAAGACATCCAACAACAATTCATGCAGCAGACATACGTTGCAGTAAGTAACGGTAAATCAAATACAAATTTCTATGTTCTTACCTGCTCAATCAAACTAATGAACGGAGAGAAAACAAAGAATGCACAGTGGTTCTCCAGGGCCAAGATTGAAATACACAGGGATAGGTAGGCGTATAATTAATAATAACATAAAAGAATACCATAAAATCCACCCATGCAAGCCTCTCGCAATGAAGACTCAACAATTTAAGTCATGATACCACTACACCACCAGGTGGCGGTATAGCCCATATTTCCCTCGCATCTGTGGCCGTTTGGAACACTGTGATTTGATAGTTTTGATAAAAGTGGTGCAGTGACTGTGACGTTCCTCATGGAATCCCAAATCCATACCCCGTTTGTATATGTTGATGTTAGAACAAGAAATACTATCTACGCAATGTACACAACATTCATTTATTAGCTGCAGCCTTAGAAAGAGGTAACGTTCTCTCTGGGTTCAGCAGCATGTAGTAAGGGAAGTTCACCACTAGATGGCTGCAAAGAGAACCACAAAATTGCTTTTGTTGTCAGACCAACAGAGCAAAAGAAAAGTTCATTTTTACACTTGCGATATAGAAATGTAGAACTTGAAGGCCAAGAGACTGCCCTGTGCTCTTATTAAAATAAAGAGTGGCTGCCAATAAAAGAGTCAAATATGAGGAAAGTCTCCCAGACACAAAACCGATAGTTATGTGTGTGACCACTGCTCTGCTGATGTCACTGATAGCAAAATGAGCACCTTTTTTCAGTGAGGGGGGGGATTGTTGATTGTTGAATATTTATTTTATTTTCTCAAATAAAAATTAAATATTTTTATTGGTACTTTGGTAACATACATTTTGCATATTAATATTGCAGATAAAATCAGTTATGACACACAACACGCATATACATGTTGCATATACATGAAATATGTTGATAAGCCGTCAGTCTGGACTGCAAGCTGGACTTGTCACATGACACCCCCCCCTCCCCCAGACTGTTTCTCCTCAGGCTCACTTATAATGGCAGTCTGGATGCCACACTCGGGTCATGTGACAGGGGTGTCAATTTTAACACCAGCAATAATTAGGGTAATTCAAGGGTGCGACAGCTTGGGGGCCAGACGGTCACGTCGGAGAGAGAGACCCCAAATCTTATTACAGAAAGTGACCTGTGCCCCCTGTGGTCTGGGCTCCTCTGGTGATGTCATAATCACCGGTCAACTACATTCATCCATGCTTCATGGAGACTCTATTCGATTATGACATCACAGCAGGTGCATGTGCAGTTTTCATTCGTCGTGAGAAAGGTGCACGTCTCCCAAGGTGACACGCTTTGAAGGGCTGTGGTGTGCGTGCCGTTCGTGTCTTAAGAGGAAGTGAGATTCTCGTGTCCTCCCCGAGGTATTGTTGGATGATCTCCACCCACACACCTTCTGACAGCTCTTTATGTGTTTGGCAGGTAATGGAGAAGCGTAGAGAAAAATGCTCAGTGGCCCACAGGAATCTATCAGGGTAAAATGTACTCTAGATACGCAGATAGAGTTGATTTAATGCTGAATAATTTACTTTGTAGGATATGAACACATGCACACACAGACGCACACACACACACTCGTACTCCCCCTCCCCCCTTTACACACACACACACACACTTGACTGACTCCCTCTACTGACACTAGATCCCAGTTGAGTCAGAGTGAGGACAAAGCCCAACAGCTGTGGTATTCTCTCCCCCCCCCCCAGACCTCAATGTTTAATCCCCTCACCCCCTTATTCTTCAACCAATCACCTCTCTGGACACCACATGGAGTCTGAAAACAACCCTCCACCCAGGGGATATTCTAAAAAATTTAGAACTGCTGTGGTCTGTGGTCTGTGGGTGTTATGTCAGGGGCAAGACGATGACACAGCGGAGAGGTCGGTAAGACTTGTAAGTGTAAAGGGCTGAGACGCTTAGCGGTTAGCGCTGGTGTTCTGGGTCGTTGACACAGAGACAGAAAAAGAAGAAGAAGAAAACAAGCCCCAAATGTTCTGTGCCTGTGCCTGTGGTAGCTCAGGGACTTCTGCTCCCTCATTTATACATTTTCGTTTTGTTTCTTTGAACACCACAATAACACTCGCGCACAACAGAAACTCTTCTTTCAGGGTCGGGAGTCAAAAAGGGTGCTAATTTGGTTGGCATGATCCTCTCCATGCAAGACCTACAATTACACAGGCACAATGCATCGTGGGTCATGAATATTGCATGAGCGAGAAGGCCTTTAGCCATTTTCCAGCATTTACCTCAACTGTTTTTTTTTCCATCAACAGCCGTAATGCTTTTGTTTTATCCACCCTCTTAAGTGCAGGCTAAACCGGGCACTAGCCAGATGGCTGAATTGTTAACGGTGCATGTTTTTTTTCTTTTTAGTTCAACAGATACACTAGAATTAGCTTCTGTATTTCTTGAGCGAGTTTTTTTTTTAGGGTCACAAAATGCTGGGTGCTGAAAACCCTGTTAGTTCGGTCTCAGGGCCGTTGCTATTGGTCAAGCAGGGTCTTCACGCCCCAAGGTTACTTCATGTGGGGGTGGGCAAATCTCTAAGATGTATCACACATACGGCTCACCACTTTAACCCTTTGAAGAGTAGGTGTTCTAGAACTCCACTGCATTCAATTACCAGTAGTGATTGTTACATCAGCCTTAGAATGTTTCATCTAAGAACATTCTAATGACATATCCTATTCTTACACCTTAAAGGGTTAAGAGAGGCATTCTACGTGGGCAGATGTGTTCAGTCTTTTCCAAGGTGTGTGAGATGCAGGTGTCAACCCGGTGTGTGAAACCTCTCCTGGAGAATGGCAGTCACAGCAACCGTGTGAACGGTATGCTATGATAGTATAAAAAAATAAGTCTGAAAAAAGGTTGGCGTCACAAGACATATCCGTGATTGAATGCAGAAGCACGTGTGATACATTATATTTAAGGCCATTGGTGTCTTTCATTACCTGACAGATGTGTTGGATTTCTTTAGTATTTATACATACAGTATATTTAGGTGGAAGCACGTTTCTCATAGATTCCCACGCACTGCTAGAATACTCCCATGCATGTTCTTTAGTCACAGTTTGTCAGTTTGTTACGGGCAGCATCTCGAGTCTCCACCCGGTTGGACTTGAGCTGTTTTCTCCTCTTAACCGCTGGCACCTAGAGACTGGGAGACTGGGGATGAGCCGGGGGTTTCAGCAGACGACTCTGGGAGCAGCATTCTGATCAGGCATACCCGTTCAATGAAGCCAGTCAAACAGCAGACCGAGCCCAGAGATGGTCTCCTACACGTGTGGTGGCGGAGCGTGATGCGCTGTTCTAATGTGGATGTTCTGGAACGCTACACTGCGGTTCTAGAATGCTCTGGGTTTCTCTCCTTTTGTCAGTGTGGCCAATCAGATAGCTGCGTCAGAACGCCGGCGCGAGCGAGAGGTCCCCTCTAGCGGTTCTGTGTGTGCGGTTGCCGTGAGGACAGCCTGGTGCACAGGGCCAACCCTGTTCCCAGCCCCTGAAATATTCAGGCCTTTGCTGTGGCTAAAAGGCTTCCATTGTCATATTATTTTTATAGGCAGTCACGCGCGTTCTGCGTTCTTCTGAACAGTGTCATACATTAAGGCCTGCCAGGACCCTGAGTTCAAGCGCTGCCACGGGAACAAGCCAGAGTTTTTATCTCCTTCAGTTTGTCAGGAGGGTGTATTTTTAGTGCTGTTGCTAAGGTGGCGACGCGCCGAGCCTCGCGCCCTCTGAGAGCTCCTCTCACACATGAACGCTGGCCCGGAACCTTCTTTTACCGCCAACAAAGCGCAGTCACGGCGGTCATGACTCATCGCATTCCCCTGCCTCCTCTTCTTTCTCCAGTGCCAACACGAATACAGCGTCACACAAGTTCATCTCTCTCCCCCCCTCTCCCACTCTCCATCTCCCCCTCTCCCTATCTTCCCCTTTCTCTCACTCAATCACTCACTCTCTCTCTTCCCCCCTCTCCCACTCTCCATCTCCCTATCTTCCCCTTTCTCTCACTCAATCACTCTCTCTCTCACTCAATCACTCACTCTCTCTTCCCCCCTCTCCCACTCTCCATCTCCCTATCTTCCCCTTTCTCTCACTCAATCACTCTCTCTCTCACTCAATCACTCACTCTCTCTTCCCCCCTCTCCCACTCTCCATCTCCCTATCTTCCCCTTTCTCTCACTCAATCACTCTCTCTCAATCACTCTCACTCTTTCTCACTCACTCTCTCTTCCCCTTTCTCGCTCTCTCTCACTCAATCAGCCACTGTATCTCCCTCTCTCACTCACACTCTCTTCCCCTCTCTCTGCCTCTCTCTCTGCCTCTCTTTCTCGCTCTCTCTCTCTCTCTTCGTAAAGACGCTCATGTCGGTTTTTGCAGCAGCTTTTTTGTTGCTTGATTGCATAACTTAGTGACTCAGTGATGAATAAATGAACGTTAGTATTTGGCTTATCGCCCCCTGCATGGGGGAGAACAGTGGCAGGGCTCTGCATGGTGCCTTCTTTTCAAGAGGTAAAAAACCTGCCCAAAACCAAAGTGAGAATAAACGATTCTTTGACTCCTTGAGATGACTGAGACAAACCCCTGTGAATAAGATGGAAAAGATAAAAACACGTTTAGCGGTCATGTCCGTACGTCAGTTCAGTCCATTCAGGAAATTCATTGAAATTCAGAACATGAAGGGCATTTTTTTAAATTTGTGAATTGGCTTTCAGTTCATTTTCTGATATGACTGAGCTGAAATGCACCTGCAATGAGCTGAAGCCCAATTTCAGCGTGTCGGTCGACTGCGTGTTCTTCATGGACACGGACCCTGATGGAGTCTCAAGAGGCTGTCGTCCTGCTCCTGTTTTTGGACGTTTCACGGCTGATCTTCGTGCATCTAATCAGTCTAGTTACCTTAGTGCACTTCACAACGAGGACAGTAACATCACACATCTAGCAGAAGTGTGTTTGTGTGTTAATTCCTTGTGATTGTAGCAAATACACTTGGCTTACATTAAATAATTTGGATCACAATAAAGCATTGTTGTAATTGTGCAAAATCCTCGCAGAGAGATTTATGTCATAATTGATGTTGTCATGTGGTGTGTGAACAGGGGCTACCGTGGCAACAACACCGGCACGGATGGAAATACAATTCCTGTAAAAGGGGGTGATCCTTGTTTGAATCGGCACACTTCCTAAATGGTACAATAAAGATCCAACGCTTCATTCATTCAGATTGAATTAATCCCTGAAGAATCATATTTGAAATCCCATAGAACATACGAATGCCGAAGAGCTGACGGAAGACGATGATCAAACAAATTCAAGAACAGAGTCACACTGTAATTTAGCATCCTGTTAGAGTTTTAGCCTGATTGTCATCAATGACAAGCAAATGGTAAAATGATGGTAGATTCTTGGGATTTAATCCCTTAAAATATTCCCAAAATATCCCACTTTTCAATTGACTCCCATACACATTTCCAAGACTCTTTCACCCATTCCCCTTTTAAAATCTCTCCATCTATCAGTGTCTCACATATTTGTACTGTGAAACTTCCCCCATTCATTTATCAAATCTCCTATATATGTACGGATTATCCCCCAGCCTGGCAACCCAACAAAGTAAATATTTGTGGTCACTTTTCCTGCAGCAGCAATGTCTGAAAACAATTGTGATGTCATGGCTACGGTTACACTAGTCACTTCCGGCGACTTCTGGAATCGGAATTCCAACATCCAACAGCAGGTCAGATTGAGTTGCGTCCAGTTCAATGTGACCCCCTGTGGTCAGATCGCAGTTCAGACTTCATTCCCCTGCGCAATATTTAAATACTAGCTATACACTTCCTGGAAAATGGCGTTCGGTGTTTGTGAGGTTGTGCTTCTTTTCATTTTGTTCAGATTGTGTAGTGGAGGTAGGACCTGCACAAGGCGTGCACTGATCAGGAGGCAGCAGCGGAGGCGTGCTATTAATGCGATCATTGCGTTTCTGGGTGCAACAGCTGTTTCAGTGGAGAGGAGGGTATGGGTTCGCAAACGTAGCCAGCACTGGTGGAACCATATTATGCAAGATTTTACGGATTCTGACTGGTTGCTCAATTTCCGCATGCGAAGGCACACATACCATCACATTTGTGAACAGCTACAGCCTGGTCTATACCGCCAGCGTACCACAGAACAGCTACAGCCTGGTCTATACCGCCAGCGTACCACAGAACAGCTACAGCCTGGTCTATACCATCAGCGTCCCACAGAACAGCTACAGCCTCGTCTATACCATCAGCGTCCCACAGAACAGCTACAGCCTGGTCTATACCATCAGCGTCCCACAGAACAGCTACAGCCTCGTCTATACCATCAGCGTCCCACAGAACAGCTACAGCCTGGTCTATACCATCAGCGTCCCACAGAACAGCTACAGCCTCGTCTATACCATCAGCGTCCCACAGAACAGCTACAGCCTGGTCTATACCATCAGCGTACCACAGAACAGCTACAGCCTCGTCTTTACCGCCAGCGTCCCACAGAACAGCTACAGCCTCGTCTTTACCGCCAGCGTCCCACAGAACAGCTACAGCCTGGTCTATACCGCCAGCGTCCCACAGAACAGCTACAGCCTGGTCTATACCATCAGCGTACCACAGAACAGCTACAGCCTCGTCTATACCATCAGCGTCCCACAGAACAGCTACAGCCTCGTCTTTACCGCCAGCGTCCCACAGAACAGCTACAGCCTGGTCTATACCGCCAGTGTCCCACAGAACAGCTACAGCCTGGTCTATACCATCAGCGTACCACAGAACAGCTACAGCCTCGTCTTTACCGCCAGCGTCCCACAGAACAGCTACAGCCTGGTCTATACCGCCAGCGTACCACAGAACAGCTACAGCCTGGTCTATACCATCAGCGTCCCACAGAACAGCTACAGCCTGGTCTATACCGCCAGCGTCCCACAGAACAGCTACAGCCTGGTCTATACCATAAGCGTACCACAGAACAGCTACAGCCTCGTCTTTACCGCCAGCGTCCCACAGAACAGCTACAGCCTCGTCTTTACCGCCAGCGTCCCACAGAACAGCTACAGCCTGGTCTATACCGCCAGCGTCCCACAGAACAGCTACAGCCTGGTCTATACCGCCAGTGTCCCACAGAACAGCTACAGCCTGGTCTATACCATCAGCGTACCACAGAACAGCTACAGCCTCGTCTTTACCGCCAGCGTCCCACAGAACAGCTACAGCCTGGTCTATACCGCCAGCGTCCCACAGAGCAGCTACAGCCTGGTCTATACCATCAGCGTCCCACAGAACAGCTACAGCCTGGTCTATACCGCCAGCGTCCCACAGAACAGCTACAGCCTGGTCTATACCATAAGCGTACCACAGAACAGCTACAGCCTCGTCTTTACCGCCAGCGTCCCACAGAACAGCTACAGCCTCGTCTTTACCGCCAGCGTCCCACAGAACAGATACAGCCTGGTCTATACCGCCAGCGTCCCACAGAACAGCTACAGCCTGGTCTATACCATCAGCGTACCACAGAACAGCTACAGCCTCGTCTTTACCGCCAGCGTCCCACAGAACAGCTACAGCCTGGTCTATACCGTCAGCGTACCACAGAGCAGCTACAGCCTGGTCTATACCGTCAGCGTCCCACAGAACAGCTACAGCCTCGTCTTTACCGTCAGCGTCCCACAGAACAGCTACAGCCTGGTCTATACCGCCAGCGTCCCACAGAACAGCTACAGCCTGGTCTATACCGTCAGCGTACCACAGAACAGCTACAGCCTGGTCTATACCGTCAGCGTCCCACAGAACAGCTACAGCCTCGTCTATACCGTCAGCGTCCCACAGAACAGCTACAGCCTCGTCTATACCGCCAGCGTCCCACAGAACAGCTACAGCCTCGTCTATACCGCCAGCGTCCCACAGAACAGCTACAGCCTCGTCTATACCGCCAGCGTCCCACAGAACAGCTACAGCCTGGTCTATACCGTCAGCGTAACACAGAACAGCTACAGCCTGGTCTATACCATCAGCGTACCACAGAACAGCTACAGCCTGGTCTATATCATCAGCGTCCCACAGAACAGCTACAGCCTGGTCTATACCGTCAGCGTACCACAGAACAGCTACAGCCTGGTCTATATCATCAGCGTACCACAGAACAGCTACAGCCTGGTCTATATCGTCAGCGTCCCACAGAACAGCTACAGCCTGGTCTATACCGCCAGCGTCCCACAGAACAGCTACAGCCTGGTCTATATCGTCAGCGTACCACAGAACAGCTACAGCCTGGTCTATACCATCAGCGTCCCACAGAACAGCTACAGCCTGGTCTATATCGTCAGCGTACCACAGAACAGCTACAGCCTCGTCTATACCGCCAGCGTACCACAGAACAGCTACAGCCTGGTCTATATCGTCAGCGTACCACAGAACAGATACAGCCTGGTCTATACCATCAGCGTCCCACAGAACAGCTACAGCCTGGTCTATACCATCAGCGTACCACAGAACAGCTACAGCCTCGTCTATACCGTCAGCGTACCACAGAACAGCTACAGCCTGGTCTATACCGTCAGCGTACCACAGAACAGCTACAGCCTGGTCTATACCGTCAGCGTACCACAGAACAGCTACAGCCTGGTCTATATCGTCAGCGTCCCACAGAACAGCTACAGCCTGGTCTATATCGTCAGCGTCCCACAGAACAGCTACAGCCTGGTCTATACCGTCAGCGTACCACAGAACAGCTACAGCCTGGTCTATATCGTCAGCGTCCCACAGAACAGCTACAGCCTGGTCTATATCGTCAGCGTACCACAGAACAGCTACAGCCTGGTCTATATCGTCAGCGTACCACAGAACAGCTACAGCCTGGTCTATACCATCAGCGTACCACAGAACAGTTCTGTGCAGCGTAGTACTCATCTACAAGCCTATATATGGGCCTGTTTAAAGACGTTTTTCCGGTGAATGCGTTTTGAAAAGTCTGATTACTTCCAGACTACAAGCAATTCCGATCTCAAAGTGGTTTGGCGGATCCGATCCCAATGAGGACAAAATCCGATTTGTGCGCGTCCAGACCTGTCACTTAATGCAGCCTAGCGATATCGGATGCCAGAAGTCGCATTGAAGTGACTAGTGTAACCGTAGCCTGTAGTAGCGCAGTGAACAAGGTCCCTATATTGTTACCATGTTGCTTTATTGGCATATAGGGAGCCAAGGAGTGAGATGGTGTGACTAAGTGCAAAAGGAAACAAGGATCTGATGCAGAGAAACACGATTACCTCATGATTAAAACACCCGTGTGGAAAAACATCCGTGTGGAAAAACACCCATGTGGAAAAACACCCTGGAGCTTCAGGAAACCCTGAAACAACATTTCTTGGTGACATATGAAATATTGATTCAATAACGGCAGCCCATCCCAGTAATGTTTTATCAGTGTTTATAAACGGTGATCCTCTCCTCCCACTCCCATGCATGGGCTGAATGCTCCCCAAAGTCGCTTTAGAGAAACAATGTGAGAATGTTCCGTGCTTGTTCTCTTCCCAGGAGAAATTCTACGATATTCCTCCGTTATTGCGGCCCCTTTAAATAAGCGCTAGAACGTACCTTGATTATTCGAGAACACACAGCTGATTTTAAAGGACACAAAAGTGCCGTGCTCTGAGAATAGTGTTCGACCCAGTGAAAGTGTTTAGCTGGCTGTTCTACGGCTCCTCAGTCTCCTACCAGAGCACTGTAAGTACTGATATTCAAATGCGTTTGAACACTTCCATTCTTCCAGAATACTTAAACTTGATTTAAAACCCTTTGAAGGGTAGGTTTTATTTGGAACGTGCTTTGTGTTCTAGAACTCCATTGCTTTTAATTACCAGTAGTGATTATTACATCAGCATTAGAATGTTCAGTTAAGAACATTCTAATCACATGTTTGTGATGTCACACCCTAAACTCCAGAGACCCAGAACAAATGATGTTGGTACCGCATTTTGTGTTTTGGTGAATAACCGGGTGTGCTAACTTTTGTGTTTTACAAGGCAGCCATGGATCCTTGTGAGACCAGCACAAGAGAATCTGTACCATTTCTAAGCTTCGACTAGATAGCTGTATTTAAAAGTAGCGAGAGAGTTTGCTCGATGTACACCTCCGTTGTAAAGGCAGAGTGAAGTGATTTTCACAACCTCCTTCTTGTGTGATTTGCAGATATAGCCGTCTCCACAGCAGAGCTTTTTAAGGAGAACTTCATTATACAATCTCACACCAGTCTGAGACGCCTGTGCTGTGTCGCTGAAAGTGGGATCCAAACGCGTTCATCACGTGGAATGTGCTGCCAGGGGGGTCACTGTGTTGTTTTGTCATGTTTGAGAGAGGAAACCAATTTGTCACCTATGTGCCACCATCAACATACAGGTAACAGACCAGCCAAGGGACACCCTTCCGTTAGTGTATGACATCATAAGGGGCTTACTGTGACATCACTGACTGTGCCTGTCTGTGACAGTGAGGCAGTCTTGAAACTCCCACAATGCAATTGGGTCACCACAACCTGCCAAACATGCTCTTCAGGCAAAAACAAAATGAGTTCCAGCACGGCCAGTACATAAGGCCACCTTCCAACTATTTCAGTTACCACACAACACTTAAATGTGATTTGTGCCAGTGTGTAGTGGCTGTGTTGTGTTAAGGCATTTGTATCTTGACTGCGCTGTGTTCTAGAATGTGATTGGGCTGCATTAGGAATTTTGGAATGTGATTGGGCTGCATTAGGAATTTTGGAATGTGATTGGGCTGCATTAGGAATTTTGGAATGTGAATGGGCTGCATTAAGAATTGTGGAATGTGATTGGGCTGCATTAGGAACATTTGAACATTGGGAAAGTGACTGTGTTGTTGGGACAGGTGTAAGGCTGAAATAAAAGGCCTCAGTGTTGCTGGGTATATTTCCTGAGTGAAAGACTCAGGGTGTGTGCTTCTCTGTCTACATGCGTGTGACAGCGTAGTTGTGTCAGTTTTCACACCTCTGTGCCCACCGTCACGGTTTCTCCTCACACTGACAAAAATTCACACCGATGCGTTTCACCTGTCGTCTCGTTTTCACATGTCATTTTTTTATAAGTGCCTTTCTTTTAAATCAACAGCGATGACTCACGTGCATTCTGACCAACTAATGGAGCGAAAGTGCGGAATCTCAGTCTGCAGTGGATTAAAGAGGCTGAAACCATGGCGGGAAGCATACGAGGAGCTCGACTCGGATCGGCCTCGCTGAGTAACGGCGGTGTGGGCGACGGCTCAGGGGTACTTAGCGGCCTGATACCCGGACTGTCCCGCTACAGGCTCTGACCAATGGGAATACAGAGACTTTGGAAGGTTCAGGAACCTCCCAGCTGTGCTACAAAAACCTGGGAAAAAATGGGAACATTCACCTTTTGTCAGGCCAGCCAAAGAAGCCCCATTGTCTCGGGGCCATCTCCTTGACAACCTTTTCTCCGCTTCCTTCCACCATGAATCAGACCCGCCCCTTAACTCCCCCCCCCCAAAATCACAATCCCAGAATTAATTGCGGTACCCTGCTGGGACAATCGAGAGGAAAACAGAGGGGGGGGGGGCTCTCGAGAGGGAATTAAAGGGGGTAAGAAAAAAGAAGGAATGAAAAGCGTTAAAGAGGAAAAGCGTGAGTGTGATACTGCCTTTCCCCCTCCTCTTCCCACTGACGGGGGTTTGACTGTCCCCCTCAAAACTGCATCATACTGTACACTCCATAACTGACCCTGCTGGGGCCTCTCAACTGTCAATCACATGTGGGTACGAGGAGGAGGGGCCCAAGTCCAGCTTGCGGAACAGTACCCGCAGCTCCTTCACCTCCTCCAGCACCTCCTGCGCCTCGCCCCAGGCTGACACCGCCTCCTTCAGCAGCTGCTCCGCCTCCGACCCCGCCCCTGCCTGGGCCACGCCCTCTGAGTCACAGTCCCCGCCCCCACGGCCCAGTGACCGCGCCCCCTCCAGCAGCTCCTGAGTCCTCACCAGCTTCCTGGAGATCAGATCCCGCAGCGGGGGCGGGGCGCCGGCCGCAGAAGGGGCGGGGCCGAGCGTCTTGACCACGCCCGTGTCCGAGCGGGTGAGGATCTCCATGGAGACACAGCGGCTCTTTTCCGGGACGGCCAGCCTCTTGCCGGGCTGGGGGGTGCGGCACTGCCAGTCCTGGGACCCCTCGCTCCGGCGGGGAAGGCTCCCCGACTTTGCCCTCTTCCGGCCGGATGGTGGCTGTAGCCATGGCGATGACAAGGGGTCTGTGATCTCGGTGTCCGTGGCGGCTTTGGTGACCCTGAGGCTCGTTTCGCACCTGTCCTGCGCCTCGGGCGTAGACCTGCCCTCTTCCTGGATGAGGTCGAGGGTCAGCATGCCGTCCGATGTGGTGGCCTATGGGCAGAGAGCATGCTTTTATAAATTAACCAATCAATCACCCAACCAATCAAACTCATCATTTTAATTGGTTACTTTTACAGAAATTGGTTTTATCACAAATTTTAACCATTTTTAATAAATAAATTAGCACATAAAACACAGGAACGACTAGTGAATAATATATTAATAATAAATACAAACTATTATATACTAATATAAGTCCATACAATTTAATATAATAACCTTTCTTTCGTGTACTCATTCTCTCTTTAAATCTCTCTCTCTTTCCCTCCCTCCCTCGCTCCAGGTAAAATTTGGCCTGATTCCTCAACCCCAGGGTACGAACGATTTGAACTTGCAGCAGCCGATAATGAGTCTATTTCAGAAACCTGTACGGCACACGGATAACCCGCGCGCGTTCACACACTGCTCAGCTGTCCATCCTGGGTCGTTTGTGATGTCACCAACACCTCATCCAATGAAGAGAGCCCTGAGGACTGCACGGAATGTACCGACTCAGATATTAGCCAATCAGTGCATCAGCGAGAGACAGGTCAGACACTCGACAACCAATCACGAGACAGACTGACTAATGTCTGGTCACAACTTGTCTCAGTTGTCAGGCTCATAACCATACAGTGCTATGAGTCCAACCATGGAGGCTGACGCTGTGCAGATAGATAAGTCCGCCCAGGCAGATATGCTAAACTAATAAACCGGTGAAACTTGGAACCAATCAGATTGCTGGGGTCGGGGATGTCACAATTGGATCTGCGGTGAGAAGTTCCAGAGACGGAATGGGCGGGCGGCAGGAATACCGTTAGTGTTCAAAGCAAAAGAATGCAGCACTTGAACTTCTGGTGTTCTGGAGGGAATCATTGGTGCAGGAGGAGTCACATGACCCCTATGACACCTACCACAGCCATGAGATGGCCGCGGGTGGGCAGCCGACGCGTGTGGGGGATCTTGGCCCGGTCGCGCGTGGGGTGGGAGAGGGGACTCTCTTTTTCCACGGTCACCTGGGGAGATGGAAAGAAAAGCGAGAGAGGAGGAGAAAGATGGAGAAATATAATTCATATAGAGAGGAAGCCAGAACAAAGAGAGAGAGAGAGAGAGGGAGAGAAGCAAGAGGGAGGAGCATGAGGGGGTGAAAGAGGGAGGGAGGGAGGGATGGGGGTAGGATAAGAAAAAGGAGGTGCGAGAGAAGGAGGAAGGCCAGTGTTCCTCCCACAGAGAGGTTAATGACAGAGGTGGAAAATCCAGCTTCAGAAAGTAAAAGTCCACCCCAGTATTTTGTTCCAACACCTGGATTTGCTAATTAGCACAATTCTTCAACCAGGAGGTAGAACTAATTAGTGAAATCAGCTGGCTATGGGTCTATGGGTGGAAGAAACACATGGCAGGACTTTTACTTTCTGACCCCTGGATTTTACACCTCTGGTTATTGACCAGCTCCTCACGTGGCCTTTATCAGCTCTTAGATGGGAGTAAAGAATCAAATGTGTGAGAGAAAAATGGATAGAAATAGCTGGACAGGAAAAAAGAGAGCAAGACAGGTTTCTTTCTTTGGTCAAATTTCGGTTTTCTAGGGTAGTATGGGAGGGGAGAGGGAGCATTACTCTTATTTTGTATATTTATGGGACGGTGTAAATTACATTTTTTCATGCCGGTATTTTCTGATTAAGTTCTCTTGTGCAAATAACAATTTTTTTATTTCAATTTTAATTACAGGGGGCAGAGAAACAGACAGGGAGAGAAAGGGATGGAGCAGAGTGATAAATGGGGATAAGAGAGAGAGAAAGGGATGGAGCAGAGTGATAAATGGGGATAAGAAAGAGAGAGAAAGGGATGGAGCAGAGTGATAAATGGGGATAAGAAAGAGAGAGAAAGGGATGGAGCAGAGTGATAAATGGGGATAAGAAAGAGAGGGAAAAGAAGATGGAAGGGGAGAGGGAGAGGATGAGCCAGGCCATACTTCATCCAGAATGCGGTTTTTGGCCCGGGTTATGGCCACGTTCAGGACGCTGATCCAGACCTCCTTCTCCTCCGGACTGACAGCCAGGAACACAAGATTAGAGACCTGGGAGAAAGGGGGAGGTGGAGAAAGAAGGGAAAGAAAAACAGAGGGAGGGAGAAAGAGAGAGACATGTCAGCACAGACATCTTGTCTTAACCACAGTGAGAACCAGTGCTCTTTTTTTGTGGGGGTGGCAGCCATTTTAAAACATTGATCCTGGCTTCTGCGGTGTTCACTCTCAGTTACACAGCTGGCTTGCCTCGCCTGGTTCATTGGGTCTCGAATACCGCTATAAGGCCGATAGTGAATACCGCTATAAGGCCGATTGTGAATACCGCTATAAGGCCGATTGTGAATACCGCTATAAGGCCGATAGTGAATACCGCTGCCTTAATTAGCTTAAAAACTAAACGCAGCACAGTGGGAATGACATCACTCAAAGTCCACTGGCACAAAACAGTACAACCCACCAATGGGAAGCTTGCATATGCATGATGGTGAGGTCATAGTTGGCAGGTCCCCTGATTGGCTGTCTGACACAGGTGTGGGCAAAGCTCCAGTCCTGATGCTCTCAGGCAAATATCTGGCTTTGATTGTGGCTCTAAATAGACAGATCTGTTTCAGTGCCTGTTTGAACACCTGTGCTCACACCGCACATGCAATATAAGCAAAGCTCAGCAAATACTGCGCAGGTAAGTTCAATATACAGCCTGAAACACACACACACACACATCTATGCATGTCCTAATGCATGTGCATGTGTGTGCAAGCTCACGCATACATACACACCTGCACACACACACACACACACACACACACACACACACACACACACACACACACACACACTCTTAAGCCAGTCAGGGTACTGTGAGTGCACATGAGTCTTTGTGCATGGTGTTCCCAGACCCCACCCCCCTTATACACAAGGGGCACAAGCTTACAGAGGTCTTAGGCTGATGTCAGGGGTGATTTGAGGTATTTTAATCCCACTTTTGAGAATTGCATCAGTTTTTCCCCCATTCCGAACAACTTGCTCTGGAAACCGAAGTTTGTTTGTTGTTTATTTGCATGACACGGGGTCTGTTAACCCCCCAGCGCATCTGGGCCTGGGTTCAATCAAGCGCACATCATTAAATTTCACTCAAATTTAAACGCCAAGAACTTGTGTTTTTAACAAAACCCCGGTTTGAAGTGTTTGGCAATCAAAGCAAGTTCCCTGTTTTTTTTGTTTTTTTTTCCAAAGAATAAAATCAACACTTGTTTATGTGACAAAGTTAAGGACAAATGGCAACTCAATACATGCTCTGGTCTCTGGAGCACAAACCCCATCTTTTAAGGGGATCCCTGTAGACGTATCGGAGGCGCTTTAATTCAGGATGAGTTATAAATGTAGACATACAGAGGTTTAGGCAACGGGGTGATATCAAGTCGACCAATAGTATCGGTCCGTCCATAAAACCTACAAGATTAAGTGCCGTAGTAGGTAGAACAGAGAAAACATGGTCTGATTTACTAAGACCTTTATCGTATGCAAAACCTTTCAGCACACTGTCCAATAACACAACCAATGATTGGTGCAAAACAAATACCATGACCAATCATTGGCTGTCCTGACTTTAGATAGGAATATCACCCCCCCCCCCCCCCCCCACATCATTAACTTGCTGGAGGTCCTTATAGAAAAACAGGAGGGTCAAACTCTAGGCTTTTTTCAGTGAATTAATTAATTAAGAGCAGAGGCTTATGGGACAAGAGGAGAAAAACACTGTCTCAAAACCCACAGTTCCAGGCCTATTTGTTCCAACCAATTAAGTGACAAATGAATTAATCCATGAAGAGGAGAAAAAGAGAATAAAAACTCTTCAGCCTGTATTCAGTCTCCACTTTCTCCAACTCTGACCTTAACCCCACAAACACAGTCTGGACAATTTGTTTTGGTGTTTGTTTTTGGTGAATTAATAATATTTTTTTCTTTAGAAGAAATTTTGATGTTGAATGTTGGAAGGGTTGGTCAAATCGTATCGGCCAAACACGTGGCACCAATGAACGTGGCTGACACAGGCGGACCTAGCACAACCAATGAAAGTGGCTGACACAGGTGGACCTAGCACAGTTTGGCCAATGAGAGAGGTGGACTGGAACTTACACTGGAACAGTATGGAACACATGGTTGGCTAAATGGCTCTAAGTCATCAAGGGTCTGACGTATCAAACGAGCCTTAAACCATCACTCTGCTGCCAGAAATACAGTAGATGTGGATGGATAACTTGAAGGGTTTCTTCTCCTGACTTATTTTTCCATACAGTTCAATAGGAAAATTTGTCAGGAGAAACAACCCTTAAAGTGATCCATCCATATCTACTGCATATCTGGCAGCAGTGTTGGTTTGAGGCTCGTTCGATAGCTCAGACCCTTGATGACTTACAGCCATTTAGCCAACCATGTGTTCCATACTATTCCAGCATAATTTACAGCTAAATCTAGTCCCACCCCCCAATTCCCATAGAGATCCATTCAAATGCAGAGACGTTATAGTATCGCTTGTAAAAGTACCAGAAAATAATATATCTAGAGTCTTTTGATGTTGTTGGGTCACAGACATCAGGAAGGCATGGCATGCAAAGGATATGCAACTGAAATTTTACATTTTTTATTTAAAGGCACAGTCAACTTAGTGTATGTAAACTTCTGACATACTGGAATTGTGATATAGTGAATTAAAAGTGAAATAATCTGTAAACAATTGTTGGAAAAATCTTTGTGTCATGCACAAAGTAGATGTCTTAACTGACTTGCCAACACTATAGTTTGCCAACATGAAATCTGTGGAGTGGTTAAAAATGAGTTTTAATGACTTCAACCTAAGTGTATGTAAACTTCCGACTTCAACTGTAGCTGGTCAAGAACCAAGAACCGCTTACGTCAGGGGCTGGGGGCGAGATTATCGTGACCAACCAAGACCAACTAATACTTTGTGATCGCCATTTTAAAAAAAACAGAGCTTCAGCTTGGACGTGAAAGCAAAACCAGTCGTGTTTGGATGCAAATGTCGGCTCGCCAAGCCAGGAGCAACACTACAGAGGCGATGTAGTCCACCATTGTTGTTGCTGTGCTTGAAGTTGGCACTAGCGTTGCTTGGGAAAGCGGAGACGTATACAGTGACGTATACAGTGATGCAATGACGAGGCTCTCTAGACCGTGGAAAAGCAAACCGGTTCTCAGAAGGTTCGCAAGTTGAACCAACTGCAAACTGGCACTAGCACCAGCCCAGAACCAGAACCAGAACCAGATTCGTGTTGGTGGAAAGCGGGTCTGATAGAGGCAGACACAGGCGGATGGCAACGCATGTTTACCGTCTAATTTGACGGTCATAACGAGGTAAACTCACTCATTATAATTGCGACTGTCATCGCTGAATTTATGAGGACACTTCCAATTTGACCCTGTCAGTTTGATTTCTTGTGTGTGTGTATGACTGATTATGGTTTGTTCAATGGTAATATGAAACTGACTTCATGTTGTCATTTTCTTATTGAACCCAAGTTTAATTTAATTTTAATTGAACTGGAGGTGGGAGTGAGAAAGAGAAAAAGGGGGATGGAAAGAGAGACAGGCTGTCTGCCAGGAGGAGCGGCAGATTTAAGGCCAGTGGTGGACTCCAGCTAAGCTGCTCTGATTTACGGCTCTTCTGAAGTTTTGAGATTTTCCAAAAAAAATAGTAATTGAAAAACTTCAGAGCGCTCCCTCCACACTAAGCAGTCACGTCTACCTCATCAGCCTGCACAAACTATGTGCCATGTCCCAGCGGATAAAGAATAATAACGGGTTTTTATTGAGAACCCAGCAGTGTGCTGGTAGATTAAGGTAAGCACAGAGGATTCACCATCATTGGCTGTCAGCCCCCCTGGATCCACTGCACGCTCTTCAGAAATCTCCGCACCCCCCCGCTAGCGAGTCCTGATGTGAGAAGTGTGCTGGGCTGTAGGACCTCACACCCACGGCCCGCGTGACTGAAGTGCACCAGCGGGCATCCGTATTTATTTTATTTTGCGATGATGACTCGCTGAAAATAAACAAAAAAACCTTCTCTGTTCTGGAAACAGAACATTGATAAATTGAGATCAAAATTATGGCTGCGATAACGGTAAGCACCGCAGACTAATTTTCCTACGAAAAAATAAACGACCCTCTTATGAGAGCTGCCACTGACTGCGTGCTTGTGACGCCTCTACGTCTGTTAAAAAAACCAGCTCCCACTGAGTGACACATATAGCACGCCGCCCAAACGCCAAACGTGGCAGACTAACGTCAGTCAAGTGTTTAAGTCGGGAGTTTTAGGCAGGCAGTTGGACAGGCAGCCCCAGTAACGCTGCACAGGTGGCCAAGGACCCCAAGAGCCGCCAATCAAACGTTCTCGCCAGATACCGAACGTCAAGAGTCTAGATGACACAGTGACAAAATATTTTAAGCATCGTACGTCACCATGGTAGCTCCCCCCCCACACACCCTTACGCACGTTGCCTGTTGTCATAGCAATTAGCTGCATTTTGAAAAAAGGATTAACGGACTAACTGATTTTGAACCGAAACTTAGCGGCAGAGGCAGTTCTCCAAGAACGATGGAAGAACCTCGTCACCACCAATTCTCTGCCTCCAACACACAACAGTTACTGCTGACTGTAAAACAAATTGCCCCTCTGGGATAATAAAGATAACCTTGAACCTTGAATCTTCAACAGGTCTACAAGAAACGGACATCGTTTTTTTTTTTACCATTGATTATTTATTTTTATTTTTTTACTAGGATGGAAGGTATGCCTTCTACCAAATTACGGGTTTAGTGGGGTATAAGTACAGCCCTGACTGTTTTTAGAGGGTATAACACAGGGGTGGGCAACTCCAGGCCTCGCGGGCCGGTGTGTATGCAGGTTTTTGCTGCCGCCAGTTAACAATTATTTAATTAGCCCAATCGTTTACATGATCTGATATTTTAATCTACATATCCGCGATATGAACAGCAGCTGATGAATGTTCTTGTGCCGGTACGTGTGTATTGTAGCGTTTTATCGTTCTGTAATTTACGAGTGAATCGGTGATTGTGTGTATGACTAATCAGCTGATTGAGCCGTGGTAACTGGTGGCAGTAAAAACATGCATACACACCGGCCCGCGAGGCCTGGAATTGCCCACCCCTGGTATAACACATACCTGTACAGCCCGGACTGTTTTTTCATTAACCAGAACAATCAACAGAATAACAAAGCACTTTTAAACAGGTTTGGTGGTGGCAAACCTGTGTAGGTGTGAGGTCGCTTCTTCTGCACATATGTTATGTAGTTGGCTGTCCGTAGAAGAATTTGGCAGACTGATTGATTGGCTGATTGACTGATTGAACCACAGGGGGAGATATCACCCCATTAGCAGTCCAATGAGAGCGAGACCTGCCCGGTTGCCGGGCGGATTTGGATACTCACCGTGTTGCCAGGTTGGCGTGAGCGCAGCAGGGTGAACTTGCTGTGGTTCCTCTTGCTGCGGCTCTTGGACCGGCGTAGCTCCTCGGAGCGCTCGTAATCCGTCAGATCCACCACCTCCTGCACCCGCTTCTCATCCTTCACCTGAGACAGCAGGATCACATACTGCGTTTACCTCAGCTTTATACGTGCACACACACACACCATACACACACATACACACACACACACACACACACACACACACACACACACACACACACACACACACACATATACATCATGGGGTTTACCTCAGCTCTATACATACACACACACATATTCGGGCACATTCACACACCGACTCATACATTCACGTACAGTGCCTTGTTAAGGTACATGGCATCATGAACTCATCATGAAATACCAGGAAATTTTAAATCTGAATCTGGCTGCCTCTGCCAGGAAACTAAAACTGGGTCGTCGTTGGATCTTCCAGCAGGACAATGATCCAAAACATACGTCCAAATCAACACAAAAATGGTTAACTGAACACAAAATCAAGCTTCTGCCATGGCCCTCTCAGTCCCCTGACCTAAACCCCATTGAAAACCTGTGGGCTGAGCTGAAGAGGAGAGTGCACAAGAGAGGACCTAGGACTCTGGATGATCTGGAGAGATTCTGTAAAGAGGAATGGTCTCAGATTCCTTGCTCTGTATTCTCCAACCTTATTAGATGTTACGGGAGAAGACTCAGTGCTGTTTTATTGGCAAAGGGAGGTTGTACAAAGTATTAAATTAAGTGGTACCAATAATTGTGGCACACGTGGTTTTGTGAAAAATTGTTATTTCTTGATGAGGAATTTTTTTTTCTCAGAATAAATTTACTTAAATTAAAGGTTGGATTTTTCAAATTTTTTCAGTGTGAGATTAAGCTAATTCACCATTTTTTATAATCCTTTTTACTCATCTTTACCAGGGGTGCCAATAATTGTGGAGGGCACTGTATGTGCAGGTTGTCTGTCCAAGTAGCTGAAAAGCAGGACAGCACTGGCGTAAGTTTCATGTGTTGGAGTATTAAGTGAAGTGCACAGAAATCGGTAATAAAACTAAACTTCATTAAAAACATTGTTGTGGAAACAAAGGCTGCTCTCAGCATGTGTGTGTGTGTGTGTGTGTGTGTGTGTGTGTGTCCACGTCCACCTTCTCTTATTTATATATAACATCTCACCACATGAAAAATTCAGGGAAGCTGACGTAGTGTGCGCCTGCACTTAAAGGAAAGTATCCATGGCTATATATAAACATCACATGACCGATAATGGTGCCCCCCCCCAAAACATGTGTTCTGGGAACAGAGGCACTAAGAAGGGGGGTGGGGGGGGTTAGTTGGTGCTGGTGCTAGGTGGGGGTGGGAGAATAATCACACCTGTGGCTTTTTTGTGAACTGGAGAGAAGAGGGTTCCAGGGAGTGGGCGAGAGAGGAGAGAGAGCGAGTGTGTGAAAGAACAGACTGTGATACCGCCGCTGAAAATATCCGCCAGACTGCAGGGCGCGCGACAAGAGGCTGACACCAGCCACATGGGAATACGTGGAATACGGGTCTTTTCCAGGGCTTTTCCCATGACTTTCCATGTCTACCCCGCTCCGCTTTCTCCTTCGTCACTCTGAATGCCAAATGATCAGGATGCAAAGCTCTAGTTTTGACTAAACATGCCTGGAACATCCCTGCTCTGCGTGTGCACATAGGAGAGCGATGCCTCTGGAACATCCCTGCTCTGCGTGTGCACATAGGAGAGCGATGCCTGGACCATCCCTGCTCTGCGTGTGCACATAGGAGAGCGATGCCTCTGGACCATCCCTGCTCTGCGTGTGCACATAGGAGAGCGATGCCTGGACCATCCCTGCTCTGCGTGTGCACATAGGAGAGCGATGCCTGGACCATCCCTGCTCTGCGTGTGCACATAGGAGAGCGATGCCTGGACCATCCCTGCTCTGCGTGTGCACATAGGAGAGCGATGCCTCTGGACCATCCCTGCTCTGCGTGTGCACATAGGAGAGCGATGCCTGGACCATCCCTGCTCTGCGTGTGCACATAGGAGAGCGATGCCTGGAACATCCCTGCTCTGCGTGTGCACATAGGAGAGCGATGCCTGGAACATCCCTGCTCTGCGTGTGCAGATAGGAGAGCTTGCAGGTTCGGTTCCATCAGCAAGGCACAGTTTTTGTTGTACCTTTATGTTATGCATTTCACTGGCCGTGCACAGGCCTGTTAATTCACAAAGAGTAGAGGGTCCCCCACCTGCCTTTCAAAACCCGCCCACTTAATCATCCCCTGGTTTAATTGGCTGAATAATCCACCCACTCCCCTTTTCACCGCTGATGTGTGTGGTGAGCGTTCTGGTGCAAAATGGCTGCCGTGTGTCACCTCATTGTGAAGCAATTATCTATTGTTAGTATTATTATTATTATTATTATTTGTGTTATTGTTGTTATTGTTATTAATGTGAGATGCACACTGGTATTGCTCCAGTCTGCAGGAGGAACACACAGTGTGCATTCGTGTGAAGGCTGACGTGCAGAAGCTGCCCGCTCACACCCGCTACGGAGCCGTCAGCTGCTGACTACCATCTATAGATCCTCTCCTCCTCCTCCTCCTCCTCTTCCTCCTCCTCCTCCTCCTCCTCCTCCAGTGATTAGCTGCAGATGCACCATTGAGGATCTCCACACTTAGCGAGATGCTAACTGATCTCTCATGTCGGTCGATAAACCGTCTGGCCTTGGTCGCTTGTATTTAAAATCTAACCTGTTATTGTCCTCCCAGCGCTGTGTTATTTTGAGTTTGTTTCTCGTGATGTGCATAATTATATTAAATATTCATTTTAGAACAATGTAAGTTCCTGTTATACAACTTTTAATTATGGGGGCAGCCCAAGAGAAGGGATATCCAGACTCACATGACATGCAAAGCAAAATTAAAACTTTTTTGTGATAGGATAGAAATTATTGTCATTTTTTCAGGCTATGTGTGTGTGTGTGTGTGAGAGAGAGAGAGAGAGAGCGTGCATGTGTGTGTGTGTGTGAGAGAGAGAGAGCGTGCATGTGTGTGTGTGAGAGAGAGAGAGAGAGAGAGAGAGAGAGAGAGAGAGAGAGAGAGAGAGAGAGAGAGCGTGTGCATGTGTGTGCATTGCTTGTTTCAGTAGGCCTTCAAATATATAAAATCTATTTGTGCTATTTTGGTAAAGCCAAGGAGATAAATTATGATTCTAACATAACAAGAAACATATTACTTTACTAGATTTCAATTCGAATTTTCCACAAAATATTTTTTGTGATTTTATTGAATTAATCTTATCTGCATCCCATAATTTTCCAGGATTTCAACTACAATCATCATTTCTGTCCATTGTAGTTCCCTGGACTGAGAGTGTTGGCGCTCCATTGTGGAGTGTCCAATACTTCCGAGAGCATTCCCACTCGATGTGTCACATGACCTCTGACCTCTGCAGGACTGAAGGTCACGGTCCATGTGCCAGACAGGCAGTTTTGCAGAGAGGGCAGCCGCTTGTCTCAGCTCAGGGTCAGAGGTCAAAAACCATTACTGTTGGGGTCTGACCCCTCACCCATTGGCTAGCCAGGTCAGCTGACCTGCATTAGATGCCCCTTGCGACAGGCGGTCTCCATGACGACCCCCTCCATAAATATGTGTTATTTGAATTTTCTTTTTTTTAATGTTGGATTAAAAAATTAAAAGTTCATGCAATCAACCTCATTTTCATTCAAAAATACTAACTAATAAAGACTATTTAAAAAAAGGTTTTAAGGTTTTAATAATAAGATTATTATTTCCACAGCATTACGTGGTGTTCTGTAGAAAAGGTCATGAGCGTGTCGCTAACACAGGAAACACACGGCTCTGCTCTGAACGAGTGAGAAACGGGACGCCCTGCCTCCGTCAGCGCCCTTCTCTTTTAATACTCTGTCCCTCGCTTTTTTCTATATCTCTCTCTCTGTCCCTTCCACTCGCTCTCCCTCCATCCCTCTCTAACAAGCCTCTCTCTACCCCTACACCCCACCGTCTGTGCGTGACTAACGCTGAGTCAGTGGTTGGCGTGATCGAAGAGTCCAGTGTGTGGAGCAGTGTCTGGTGGCCTGTGTACGCACATGCACACGCACACACATATGCACACAGACACATGCACACACACAGACAAAGGTGCCCCAGGTATCAGGGTGTTAGGAAGCAATGTTAAATGAAAGCACTGCACTCACATTCTGCAATTAATAACTCTCAGATTAATGCAAAACACTTCAACCAATGAGGTTATTGAAGCAAAACACTTCAGCCAATAGGGTTATTAAACCAAAACACTTCAGCCAATGAGGTTATTAAAGCAAAACACTTCAGGAAGTGGGAATAATTAATCCTGTGTTCAAATGGCCACCTCAAGTGTGTCATAATTGCCACAAAGTGCCCTGAAACGGCTGTACCTCCCCAGCTCACTAAAGGAATATTCCAGACAGTTTTCATTTCTGAGTACGCCTTCAAGGATTTCACCTTAATCCAGAAAAAACATTTTAAATCTCAGGTTTTCGGTTGTGGAGCCCCGAGATAAAACACGCAGGGAGTAAGCCTTAAGGTCGAGAAAAAAGCCGCTCTCTTTTTCAAAGTCTCAGACAGGATTTCAAACGGACGAATTCCAAAGCTATGGCTACACTAGACGACTTTACACGGATCATATTTTTTTTCCTTTGAAACTGCTGGACCGTTATCGAAGCCGCTTGGGTTACAACATTTTGAAGCTCAGAATAGGGATTTTTCCTGAATAATCAGGAGTGGAAAAAGTAGTAAAAATAAATTATAATAATAACGCCGAGTACAACAGGAGGGTCACACTTGGGATCAGAACATATAACCAGTACACTGCTAACCAGTAATGCGCTGAGGCCAAAATAACTGCACTGTGTAAAACCCGGAACCCTCCCAAATCTGGAACATGGACTGAAGTAAAAAAAGATCTGTTCCGGGTTTTACTCAGTGCAGTTATCCGAGCCAATCCGCTACTCCCTGTCCAGGTCTTTGGTTCTGCTACCTATTCACTACAGTACTCTCACGGCCCCAAAACCAAACGTTTACCCCCAACGGTTAATTAATAATAGGCACTGTGGTCTCATTGGATCAACTGCAGCCGGCTTAGCTGGAGTTTAAACCTCATGTTTAAACCCCTTAGACCACAGAACTTCAATACAACTGGAACAGCTAAAATCCTTATCTCACAGATTTGGATTAGTTGTTCCAGTTGTACTGCAGTTCTGGGGTCTAGGGGTTAAAACTGAGGTTTTCCTCATGTCCCCAGTGCTCCCCACGCCAGAACCCCTCACCCTATTCTGGGCTTCATCTGGAAGTGGGTGAATCGACACTGAATGGACAGCCATTTCACTTTTACTGGAAAGCATAGTTTAGAGACAGGTAAAGAAACAAAGGTGGCTTCCTTTGTCATTTTAAACACAAGCTTGTCTATGTTTGACTGATGTGACTTTAGGAAGTAGCCGTCAAAGCAATAGCAGTAACACGATTTAATCAGTAGAGGGCGACAAATCTATCAGAGCATCTTAAGAGTGCCTGTTTTGTTTTTGTTCAAGCCTGTGACCTATGGTCACCCGTGTTTTCTGAACGCGAGTAAATAATTAGGCCTCCAGCATCAGACACATTAAGACACAGCATCCGGTCTAATTAGTTCCTTGATTCTGCTAACATCCACGTTTATATAAAAAAAAGCTTTACCTTGTACTTTTTTTGCTGACACAATAGAAATGTCTAAGAAAAAGTGCTTATATTAACACTTAATTTTCTTTTTCTTTTTTCAATCTCCCTAAGTATAGCTACTTCCTTCTGCATTGCTGAATTAAAATATTGCTACATCAACGACAACTTAAAAAGAGCATCACCAGTAAGAGTTGGACGTTTTAAAAGTTTTTAAAATGCAAACTTTCAATCATTCATTTATTCATGTCCAAGAAAACGCCCGTGAATCACGTTTCATGACCGGTTCTGGTTTCCCTCACATTTCAATAACACAGCCACTCTGATCCATGTCCACGACAATAACACAGCCACTCTGATCCATGTCCACGACAATAATGCAATATAAAACCCAGCACTCGAAAAAATATAGTTTTAATTTTTCATCAAGCAACAAGAACAATTTGGCCAGTGGCAACAATGAACGGAACCGTGCAGACCTGTCACGAAACGTGCGTCGCTTTTTCCTGGTTCCAGAAACAATATTCTGTGAACTTACCTCTTTTTCTGAGATGTACAGTTGGTCCCCCTTCAGCACAACGAAACGGTTTTTCCAGATCTCCCGAAAAATCCCTTTACCACAAAACTTGCGAATCCAGCCAGTTTTGTCTGGCTGTGACGATGACTGGTTGGTATCTTGCAGGCCCTGCATGTTAAAAGAAGAAGCAAATAAAATAGTTAAACGTTGCAAAAGCACTTCACCTAACGGGGAAATCGCACAGAGACCCAACTATGTTGCAAGCTTAGCCCCTGACTTCTGTCACAGCGTCACACTCCTCCTCACGCGTGCAGACGCCTGCACACGCACGTGCACTCCCTGTCCAATCTGCTTTAGCAATTAGGATCAATATTATTATATTTTCATTTGGGCGGGGCTTGAGATGAATTAATTAACTGCTGACCCTAGCGAGAACGCCACCTATCACCTAGAAATGTAACGCTACTGAAATCAGTGGTGTATTCTGAAAGCCAGTATAGATTTTTTTTTTTAAACCTCTGCAAACATTTGAAAGGGAAACTTTGGTTGCAAGAGGCATGTGGTAGAAACAACGTGTAGCACAATGCATAGCCTACAGCCAGATTTACGCTGTCAAACGTATCCTTTTGGACACTGTGAATTTGTCACAATGACATATTGTAAGTAGCTTTGCGTATAATAAAAATCTCGCCTAGTTGAGAGTAAATCGTCAATATTAACATCACGTGCTGGTTACATCAGCGGTTCTGAATAAAACGCTCGTGCCAGAACCGCGGACAGAATTACGTAAAATTCGTGCAGATGCAGTGTTATAAAATCTCACCCTTTTGGCCAAGTTGCTTTTCTTCATTGTGGCGATTGTATCCTATATCCCTGGTTTCTCCTATAGGTTCTATCGTATTTCTTTCGATGTATTCTTTCCTTGATTACAGGTTAGTCTATGAGCTACGGGGTTTATTATTTTTATTGTTAGGCAAACAGCTGTAAGCACAGGGTGTCCCTTGTCAAGCGGTTTTCCTTCATCAAACTACCTCGGTTTTCTCGTTTTATTTATGCCTCGTTCCTCTCTTAGCACTTTCTGGTCACTGTGAGACTATATCATTGCCACCGCAGTTGGCTCCCCTCCCTCTCGCTTTCTTTCTCTCTCGCTGTCTCGCTGTCTCCGATCAGAACTTGGGGCTCTCGTAAGGAAGGCGCAGCGCTTTGTGACAACACTTTGTCGGATGAGGATTCTGCTTTTTTAGCACTCGACAGCTCCATCTATAGCCCCATATGCAACAACGTTAGCTCGTGCAGTGATGTCACCGGGATAGCTGACGCGATGGCAGCCTCGGGAGAGCGTTTTTCATATACGAAGTCGAGAAGGTGGATTGTATTTTTTATTTTTTTTTACCTGACAAGAAAAACAATAGTACATCCGCATTTTCGCGGCAGCTGCCAAGAGAAATCGTTGAGAGCAGTTGTACAAATCGGTGTTCATGCAGGTTGAAAGTCTTGACTTGCCAAGATTTCCAATGAACTTGTTAAGATAGCCTACACCTGCCCAAAATGTTTTTCCCCACAGTCAGATACTCTACATTGGAGAGACATGCATCTCAGTAATTAAAACATGTATTGTGTATCAGGAGAGTCAAACTCTGCCTGTGTGTGTGTGCGTGATTGCGGTTGTTTTCTTCCTCAGTAATGTGACAGAGTAGGCTACATTGTACACTGATAGAGTAACCTTTTTTCCATTTTGACACGTTAACTCTGCTAGAGCTTATTTAACACTGCAGATTTAAATGCAGAGGTGGGTAACGAGGGCTAATATCTGGTCATAATTGGGTCATTCCACCAATCCGGTCCGATTTGGACTTTGGCATTTTCATATTTTTTACCAAGAGGTATTACTTTTCTGAACACCCCTCAAGATGAATGACATATTTAACTTCCAGAAAAATATATTTTCCCATCTCAGGCATGAAATCTCTATTATTTTTGGTCATTATTGTATGATATGGACACCACTATTCTTCAACCCCGTTATGGACACTCTGGAAGCTCTCTGAATAAGATTAAAACATGTATTTGTGCTAAAGTCAACATTTCTATAATAATTAGATGTCCTTCACACCATTTCAATAATTGCTTGTCTAAAAATGACGTAAAATCCTACACTTTTGCTATTCTGAAGCCTGAAATTTGCCTTTTTTTGACAGCGGCCGCAAGATTTTTCATCAGAAATGTGATTTGACTTCAGAATTTGAACTAAAATCGATATTCTTATGTTTGCTCTAAACGTTTCAGACAAAATTCATCAAAAGTTGAATTAGTTTTTCATAAACTTAAAGAAATAATTAATAAACATGTAGCTGTAACAGGGTTGAGTCTAGGGTAACGGGGTTGAATATGGTAACGGGGTTGAAGAGACAAATACTGCTTAACATATAAATAGTAGTTTTTTACTCTTAAATTTCTATAAGACTTTCCATAATCATTGCATTTCATTCTTTAACAATTTAAGAAGGACAATAGATATAAATTGTAATTAATTGGAAAAACTAAAATCATTAAAAATCTTTAAAATCATACATTAAAACATTGTAATGTGACTGAACTGTCAAGATGGAGTGTGAGGCAATTGAGGCTGTGTGTGTGTGTGTGCGTGCGTGCGTGTGTGCGTGCGTGCGTGCGTGCGTGCGTGCCTTTAGTTTTGTGGGGCACTCAAACTGAAAGTCTGTCCCACACCTCTTTCAAGACTTGTACATGGCGCTGTGTCACAGGCTGTGGGGGTGGAATGACCTCAAGGACATCATCAAATGGGTACCAGAGGATCAGTGGCGGGCCGTGCATTTCACACCTAGGCCTTCAGTGATGTCCTACACAGTCCTACCTGAATTATTCCACCTCTTAATACCATCATTATGACGCCATGGCTCTAGAAACTATACATTTAGACAAAAACGCAGTATAACCGGGCGTTGCATCACCTTAACATAGTCAAGTACAACAGAGTTATATTAATATTTCCGAAGCATTTATAATCAATAAATCCGCATTTACAATTAAGAGTGTTAAACTACCAGCTTTAAGATCGGCTTTAAGATCGCTTGGATACTGTCAAAACTTTAAAATAAAAGGCGCTTTTAAGGGATTAGTCTACAAAGTTTTATTAAATCCACCAAAAGCATGTGAGCTTTAACAAGTCTGTTCACTAAACAGCGCATTGTCGCACCCAAAGCAGTTTCATTTAAGAAACGTGACGATAAAGACACATAAACTATTCACTGAAAATAAAAGAAAACAAACAAATAATTTGCATTTGTTCATAAGGATATATTTGCGACAGTGGTGAAAGTGTATTCCTAGCCTTGAATGTCCACTTTGACTCGCTAGCGTCGGCTCGCTAGCGTCGGGGTTGGCCGTTCTCTTCTGACGATGTCTAGCTTTTCTTGAAAAGTTCGTCTTGAAAATGGCGTTGTAATTATATCTGCGACCAAATCAATCTCTTCTGTTCGCTGTTCTCTTTCACTTAGGTCATTGATTCAGAACTGAATAATGTTATTTTAATGAATAATTATTCATTTATTTTTAAATAAATCATTACCAGCATAACAGCACAGATGGATGTTTATGTTCATAGAAAAAAGTATGGACTTTTTACTCATTTTCTTCATCATATCCCAAATTAATTTTCATGGAATGCCACGAGGGACATGTCAAAATACATGGTGTCAACTGAAAATAACAACATAATGCATAATAAAAAAATGACATTCATGCAATGTTGTTACACTTTATTAAAGGGGACATTGCAACTTAAATAAATAGCATTTCAAAGCATATTTTGGTAATTGGTTAGATAAAAGACACTTAAAAACATCAGAGGGACTCAATTCGGACCGGATTGGTGGAATGACTCAATTACTTTATTAGCCTGACATTTTCGCTACATTTCTCGATGAATGACAGCCGGAGACTGTTGTGTCGGAAATTAAACATTTTACTGTGATCTAATCTATCAGTGAAGCAGTGTTTGTGTACACAGCCAATTAGATAATTTTTCTAGGGTAATTGGTGGAAACAAAAACCTGCAGAGACACCAGCCCTCCAGGAACGGGATTGCCCACCCCTGTTTTAATATGCTGGTTTGTCGAAACAGGCCATCTACGCTCCAGTCTAGTCTAGCACAGGGATGTAATGTGATGAGTTCGCATTGTGAGTGCTTTTTGTGTGGAGTTGGTCTTGTTTCAGTGTTATCTTCAGACTCAACACCAAAATATCTTCAACTAAAAAATGGGGGGAAATTCTAGCAAAGTATCCCCAGCACATCACACGTGTCTCCATAGTTGAGATGGAGCTGAAAATTAGAAAATCTCCGAGGTTAATTGGCAACCGCGAGCATCCTCCATACTGCAGGGGTCAGTAAACAAAACTTTAACAAATATTTTTTAAAATTATTTAAAAACCTGTCTTGCACATGCTGTTCAGGGTATTAATATGTTTCAAAGCCATTAAACAAAACCCAAGTCAACACAATCTAACGAAAGAAACAAAAATATCAAAACAAAAGGCAGTCAGATGCTCCCTGGATTTGCCCTTCTGTTTGAGAGTCAAGTCAAGTTTATTTGTGTAGCACATATTCATACAACTGAATGCAATTCAAAGTGCTTCACAGAACAATGAAAAAAGAAAGATTGATTTGACAGCACAATTAAAATACATTAAAAGGTACACCGGTCTCTCTGTACACCCACGTGTAACATCCACGTTTATATAAAAAAAGCTTTACCTTGTACTTTTTTTTGCTGACACAATAGAAATGTCTTAGAAAAAGTGCTTATATTAACACTTAATTTTCTTTTTCTTTTTTCAATCTCCCTAAATAGAGCTACTTCCTTCTGCATTGCTGAATTAAAATATTGCTACATCAACGACAACTTAAAAAGAGCATCACCAGTAAGAGTTGGACGTTTTAAAAGTTTTTAAAATGCAAACTTTCAATCATTCATTTATTCATGTCCAAGAAAACGCCCGTGAATCACGTTTCATGACCGGTTCTGGTTTCCCTCACATTTCAATAACACAGCCACTCTGATCCATGTCCACGACAATAACACAGCCACTCTGATCCATGTCCACGACAATAATGCAATATAAAACCCAGCACTCGAAAAAATATAGTTTTAATTTTTCATCAAGCAACAAGAACAATTTGGCCAGTGGCAACAATGAACGGAACCGTGCAGACCTGTCACGAAACGTGCGTCGCTTTTTCCTGGTTCCAGAAACAATATTCTGTGAACTTACCTCTTTTTCTGAGATGTACAGTTGGTCCCCCTTCAGCACAACGAAACGGTTTTTCCAGATCTCCCGAAAAATCCCTTTACCACAAAACTTGCGAATCCAGCCAGTTTTGTCTGGCTGTGACGATGACTGGTTGGTATCTTGCAGGCCCTGCATGTTAAAAGAAGAAGCAAATAAAATAGTTAAACGTTGCAAAAGCACTTCACCTAACGGGGAAATCGCACAGAGACCCAACTATGTTGCAAGCTTAGCCCCTGACTTCTGTCACAGCGTCACACTCCTCCTCACGCGTGCAGACGCCTGCACACGCACGTGCACTCCCTGTCCAATCTGCTTTAGCAATTAGGATCAATATTATTATATTTTCATTTGGGCGGGGCTTGAGATGAATTAATTAACTGCTGACCCTAGCGAGAACGCCACCTATCACCTAGAAATGTAACGCTATTGAAATCAGTGGTGTATTCTGAAAGCCAGTATAGATTTTTTTTTAAACCTCTGCAAACATTTGAAAGGGAAACTTTGGTTGCAAGAGGCATGTGGTAGAAACAACGTGTAGCACAATGCATAGCCTACAGCCAGATTTACGCTTTTGGACACTGTGAATTTGTCACAATGACATCTTGTAAGTAGCTTTGCGTATAATAAAAATCTCGCCTAGTTGAGAGTAAATCGTCAATATTAACATCACGTGCTGGTTACATCAGCGGTTCTGAATAAAACGCTCGTGCCAGAACCGCGGACAGAATTACGTAAAATTCGTGCAGATGCAGTGTTATAAAATCTCACCCTTTTGGCCAAGTTGCTCTTCTTCATTGTGGCGATTGTATCCTATATCCCTGGTTTCTCCTATAGGTTCTATCGTATTTCTTTCGATGTATTCTTTCCTTGATTACAGGTTAGTCTATGAGCTACGGGGTTTATTATTTTTATTGTTAGGCAAACAGCTGTCAGCACAGGGTGTCCCTTGTCAAGCGGTTTTCCTTCATCAAACTACCTCGGTTTTCTCGTTTTATTTATGCCTCGTTCCTCTCTTAGCACTTTCTGGTCACTGTGAGACTATATCATTGCCACCGCAGTTGGCTCCCCTCCCTCTCGCTTTCTTTCTCTCTCGCTGTCTCGCTGTCTCCGATCAGAACTTGGGGCTCTCGTAAGGAAGGCGCAGCGCTTTGTGACAACACTTTGTTGGATGAGGATTCTGCTTTTTTAGCACTCGACAGCTCCATCTATAGCACCATATGCAACAACGTTAGCTCGTGCAGTGATGTCACCGGGATAGCTGACGCGATGGCAGCCTCGGGAGAGCGTTTTTCATATACGAAGTCGAGAAGGTGGATTGTATTTTTTATTTTTTTTTACCTGACAAGAAAAACAATAGTACATCCGCATTTTCGCGGCAGCTGCCAAGAGAAATCGTTGAGAGCAGTTGTACAAATCGGTGTTCCTGCAGGTTGAAAGTCTTGACTTGCCAAGATTTCCAATTAACTTGTTAAGATAGCCTACACCTGCCCAAAAACGTTTTTCCCCACAGTCAGATACTCTACATTGGAGAGACATGCATCTCAGTAATTGAAACATGTATTGTGTATCAGGAGAGTCAAACTCTGCCTGTGTGTGTGTGCGTGATTGCGGTTGTTTTCTTCCTCAGTAATGTGACAGAGTAGGCTACATTGTACACTGATAGAGTAACCTTTTTTCCATTTTGACACGTTAACTCTGCTAGAGCTTATTTAACACTGCAGATTTAAATGCAGATGTGGGTAACGAGGGCTAATATCTGGTCATAATTGGGTCATTCCACCAATCCGGTCCGATTTGGACTTTGGCATTTTCATATTTTTTACCAAGAGGTATTACTTTTCTGAACACCCCTCAAGATGAATGACATATTTAACTTCCAGAAAAATATATTTTCCCATCTCAGGCATGAAATCTCTATTATTTTTGGTCATTATTGTATGATATGGACACCACTATTCTTCAACCCCGTTATGGACACTCTGGAAGCTCTCTGAATAAGATTAAAACATGTATTTGTGCTAAAGTCAACATTTCTATAATAATTAGATGTCCTTCACACCATTTCAATAATTGCTTGTCTAAAAATGACGTAAAATCCTACACTTTTGCTATTCTGAAGCCTGAAATTTGCCTTTTTTTGACAGCGGCCGCAAGATTTTTCATCAGAAATGTGATTTGACTTCAGAATTTGAACTAAAATCGATATTCTTATGTTTGCTCTAAACGTTTCAGACAAAATTCATCAAAAGTTGAATTAGTTTTTCATAAACTTAAAGAAATAATTAATAAACATGTAGCTGTAACAGGGTTGAGTCTAGGGTAACGGGGTTGAATATGGTAACGGGGTTGAAGAGACAAATACTGCTTAACATATAAATAGTAGTTTTTTACTCTTAAATTTCTATAAGACTTTCCATAATCATTGCATTTCATTCTTTAACAATTTAAGAAGGACAATAGATATAAATTGTAATTAATTGGAAAAACTAAAATCATTAAAAATCTTTAAAATCATACATTAAAACATTGTAATGTGACTGAACTGTCAAGATGGAGTGTGAGGCAATTGAGGCTGTGTGTGTGTGTGTGCGTGCGTGTGTGCGTGCGTGCGTGCGTGCGTGCGTGCGTGCCTTTAGTTTTGTGGGGCACTCAAACTGAAAGTCTGTCCCACACCTCTTTCAAGACTTGTACATGGCGCTGTGTCACAGGCTGTGGGGGTGGAATGACCTCAAGGACATCATCAAATGGGTACCAGAGGATCAGTGGCGGGCCGTGCATTTCACACCTAGGCCTTCAGTGATGTCCTACACAGTCCTACCTGAATTATTCCACCTCTTAATACCATCATTATGACGCCATGGCTCTAGAAACTATACATTTAGACAAAAACGCAGTATAACCGGGCGTTGCATCACCTTAACATAGTCAAGTACAACAGAGTTATATTAATATTTCCGAAGCATTTATAATCAATAAATCCGCATTTACAATTAAGAGTGTTAAACTACCAGCTTTAAGATCGGCTTTAAGATCGCTTGGATACTGTCAAAACTTTAAAATAAAAGGCGCTTTTAAGGGATTAGTCTACAAAGTTTTATTAAATCCACCAAAAGCATGTGAGCTTTAACAAGTCTGTTCACTAAACAGCGCATTGTCGCACCCAAAGCAGTTTCATTTAAGAAACGTGACGATAAAGACACATAAACTATTCACTGAAAATAAAAGAAAACAAACAAATAATTTGCATTTGTTCATAAGGATATATTTGCGACAGTGGTGAAAGTGTATTCCTAGCCTTGAATGTCCACTTTGACTCGCTAGCGTCGGCTCGCTAGCGTCGGGGTTGGCCGTTCTCTTCTGACGATGTCTAGCTTTTCTTGAAAAGTTCGTCTTGAAAATGGCGTTGTAATTATATCTGCGACCAAATCAATCTCTTCTGTTCGCTGTTCTCTTTCACTTAGGTCATTGATTCCCTTTTTTTTTTTCCTCTACATTCTTTCTCCATCTCTGGCGTTCACTTTGCAGGTATTTCTCCCTTCTTTCAGGATCAGCTTTTAGGCGTGCCCTATACTGTCTCATCCTTTCTGCTGCTGTAGTTGGTGCCATCACGGACTCACAGATGTCCGGATATAGACCCTTTTTGTCCAGTGACAAAGCACACACACACACACACACACACAGCAACATGAACATTACAATTCATATGTATGTGGCATAAGAATGTTGAAAAAGCTCAATAATTCATTTAACTATCATTGTATAACTTCAAAACCAGTGTTAAAATCACAACCCCGTTACAATCTCACAACCCCGTTACAATCAAACATGTAACGGGGTTGAGTGTAACGGGGTTGTGATTTTTGCACAAAATGGTTGCTACTCCACATGTGGTGAATACCAGGAGAGCACATGGCATGCATGATATTAAGAAATCATCTACATTTTTGAAATAACAAAGATCATATTCACAAGAAATAGTTTGCCATCTTTTTTTCAAGTAACGGTGTTGAGTAATTATGCTTGACTACCATAATATTACAAGATAAATGACTGAAAACATAGTACAATGAGGTAGCTACTTGCCTGTTTCTGGTGTTATGTTTTCCAAAAGACTTCAAAGTTGTCACTTCCTGTTTCACATGCTTCTATGGATTGAACCATTATTTTTGTGGGGGGAGAATGCTCAGTGTAACGGGGTTGAGGGTTACTGAGGTACAGAACTGAATAATGTTATTTTAATGAATAATTATTCATTTATTTTTAAATAAATCATTACCAGCATAACAGCACAGATGGATGTTTATGTTCATAGAAAAAAGTATGGACTTTTTACTCATTTTCTTCATCATATCCCAAATTAATTTTCATGGAATGCCACGAGGGACATGTCAAAATACATGGTGTCAACTGAAAATAACAACATAATGCATAATAAAAAAATGACATTCATGCAATGTTGTTACACTTTATTAAAGGGGACATTGCAACTTAAATAAATAGCATTTCAAAGCATATTTTGGTAATTGGTTAGATAAAAGACACTTAAAAACATCAGAGGGACTCAATTCGGACCGGATTGGTGGAATGACTCAATTACTTTATTAGCCTGACATTTTCGCTACATTTCTCGATGAATGACAGCCGGAGACTGTTGTGTCGGAAATTAAACATTTTACTGTGATCTAATCTATCAGTGAAGCAGTGTTTGTGTACACAGCCAATTAGATAATTTTTCTAGGGTAATTGGTGGAAACAAAAACCTGCAGAGACACCAGCCCTCCAGGAACGGGATTGCCCACCCCTGTTTTAATATGCTGGTTTGTCGAAACAGGCCATCTACGCTCCAGTCTAGTCTAGCACAGGGATGTAATGTGATGAGTTCGCATTGTGAGTGCTTTTTGTGTGGAGTTGGTCTTGTTTCAGTGTTATCTTCAGACTCAACACCAAAATATCTTCAACTAAAAAATGGGGGGAAATTCTAGCAAAGTATCCCCAGCACATCACACGTGTCTCCATAGTTGAGATGGAGCTGAAAATTAGAAAATCTCCGAGGTTAATTGGCAACCGCGAGCATCCTCCATACTGCAGGGGTCAGTAAACAAAACTTTAACAAATATTTTTTAAAATTATTTAAAAACCTGTCTTGCACATGCTGTTCAGGGTATTAATATGTTTCAAAGCCATTAAACAAAACCCAAGTCAACACAATCTAACGAAAGAAACAAAAATATCAAAACAAAAGGCAGTCAGATGCTCCCTGGATTTGCCCTTCTGTTTGAGAGTCAAGTCAAGTTTATTTGTGTAGCACATATTCATACAACTGAATGCAATTCAAAGTGCTTCACAGAACAATGAAAAAAGAAAGATTGATTTGACAGCACAATTAAAATACATTAAAAGGTACACCGGTCTCTCTGTACACCGGTCTCTCTGCACACAGAGAAAAGGAGAAGGGATTTAGAATTTGGTGGCAGGGGGATGGGCTAATGGTTTGACAGCCAATCAGAACAGCAGCTTGGGTTCCTCATGGTGTTGGGAATAGCCTCAGGCTCCAGCCATTGTCTGGCTGTACAGGGCCTCCCCAAGGGGCTTGGACCCCAGCTGAATCTGTACAGGGCCTCCCCAAGGGGCTTGGACCCCAGCTGAATCTGTACAGGGCCTCAGACCCCAGCTGAATCTGTTCTGACCCCGATATATCTCTGCATTATTCATCTGTTACTAACGGCGACTCACAATCACAGTCTTCCAGCGATCAACTGCAGCTGGAGCAATCAAGGTCAAGCACCAAGCTCAGGGGTACGACAACAAGGGCCCCATTTGGGAATCAATCCCATGACCCTCCAGGCCAGAGCCAACCACTCAACTGGCTGATTTTTTTTTGGGGGGGGCTGCTCCATTTCACTTCAGAAAAATAATTGAATGAATCTGGACAAAAAATGTCCATGATGCCCTATAAGGAGATTTTCAGTTCATTATTTTCATTTCAATTAATTTGCTGAGTTGACTGATTTTAAAGGGCATTGACCCCAAACCCTGCTGGCCACTCTCTTTTCTGATTTATATATGGTCACACAACTTAGTCTGATCTATCCCCTTTTACACAGATACCTAGTCTGATCTATCCCCTTTTACACAGATACCTAGTCTGATCTATCCCCTTTTACACAGATACCTAGTCTGATCTATCCCCTTTTACACAGATACCTAGTCTGATCTATCCCCTTTTACACAGATGCCTAGTCTGATCTATCCCCTTTTACACAGATACCTAGTCTGATCTATCCCCTTTTACACAGATACCTAGTCTGATCTATCCCCTTTTACACAGATACCTAGTCTGATCTATCCCCTTTTACACAGATACCTAGCCTGATCTATCCCCTTTTACACAGATACCTAGTCTGATCTATCCCCTTTTACACAGATGCCTAGTCTGATCTATCCCCTTTTACACAGATACCTAGCCTGATCTATCCCCTTTTACACAGATACCTAGTCTGATCTATCCCCTTTTACACAGATACCTAGTCTGATCTATCCCCTTTTACACAGATACCTAGTCTGATCTATCCCCTTTTACACAGATACCTAGTCTGATCTATCCCCTTTTACACAGATACCTAGTCTGATCTATCCCCTTTTACACAGATACCTAGTCTGATCTATCCCCTTTTACACAGATACCTAGTCTGATCTATCCCCTTTTACACACATACCTAGCCTGATCTATCCCCTTTTACACAGATACCTAGTCTGATCTATCCCCTTTTACACAGATACCTAGTCTGATCAATCCCCTTTTACACAGATACCTAGTCTGATCTATCCCCTTTTACACAGATACCTAGTCTGATCTATCCCCTTTTACACAGATACCTAGTCTGATCTATCCCCTTTTACACACATACCTAGCCTGATCTATCCCCTTTTACACAGATACCTAGTCTGATCTATCCC
The DNA here is from genome assembly GCA_022702515.1 of Ilyophis sp. 1 JC-2022. NCBI lineage: Eukaryota > Metazoa > Chordata > Actinopteri > Anguilliformes > Synaphobranchidae > Ilyophis > Ilyophis sp. 1 JC-2022. The sequence continues at coordinate 66,042,357 of CM040395.1, read as the reverse complement.
CTTTTACACAGATACCTAGTCTGATCAATCCCCTTTTACACAGATACCTAGTCTGATCTATCCCCTTTTACACAGATACCTAGTCTGATCTATCCCCTTTTACACAGATACCTAGCCTGATCTATCCCCTTTTACACAGATACCTAGTCTGATCTATCCCCTTTTACACAGATACCTAGTCTGATCTATCCCCTTTTACACAGATACCTAGTCTGATCTATCCCCTTTTACACAGATACCTAGTCTGATCTATCCCCTTTTACACAGATACCTAGTCTGATCTATCCCCTTTTACACAGATACCTAGTCTGATCTATCCCCTTTTACACAGATACCTAGTCTGATCTATCCCCTTTTACACAGATACCTAGTCTGATCTATCCCCTTTTACACACATACCTAGCCTGATCTATCCCCTTTTACACAGATACCTAGTCTGATCTATCCCCTTTTACACAGAAATCTAGTCTGATCAATCCCCTTTTACACAGATACCTAGTCTGATCTATCCCCTTTTACACAGATACCTAGTCTGATCTATCCCCTTTTACACAGATACCTAGTCTGATCTATCCCCTTTTACACAGATACCTAGTCTGATCTATCCCCTTTTACACAGATACCTAGTCTGATCTATCCCCTTTTACACAGATACCTAGTCTGATCTATCCCCTTTTACACAGATACCTAGTCTGATCAATCCCCTTTTACACAGATACCTAGTCTGATCTATCCCCTTTTACACAGATACCTAGTCTGATCTATCCCCTTTTACACAGATACCTAGTCTGATCTATCCCCTTTTACACAGATACCTAGTCTGATCTATCCCCTTTTACACACATACCTAGCCTGATCTATCCCCTTTTACACAGATACCTAGCCTGATCTATCCCCTTTTACACAGATACCTAGTCTGATCTATCCCCTTTTACAGATACCTAGTTTGATCTATCCCCTTTTACACAGATGCCTAGTCTGATCTATCCTCTTTTACACAGGTACCTAGTCTGATCTATCCCCTTTTACACAGATACCTAGTCTGATCTATCCCCTTTTACACAGATACATAGTCTGATCTATCCCCTTTTACACAGATGCCTATATACTGAAGGGATACAGGTTAAATTAAATATCTTACTCAAAGATATTAAAAAAAGAGGATTTGAACATAAACCCTTCTGGTTACAAACCCAATCATTTCAGGTTTGGAAATGCTTTCCCCCGTCCACACGGCCAAAGAAAGTGAGCAAAGTTAGAGCACTTTTTATTTTTTTAAATAATTGTTTTTTTTTTATTATTATTTTTTTTTTAAAGTCAGCACCATGAGACTCAACCCTCATGTGACTTCCACTCTCATCTGGACATTGCATAGCAATATCAGTAACACATCCGTCAATCATTAAAACCAGGGGTCCTCAATCTTATCTACAAAGAGCCGGTGTGGGTGCAGGGGTCCTCAATCTTATCTACAAAGGGTGCAGGCTTTTGTTTTAACACACCTGATTCTACTCATCAACTAATAGTCTTTGCAAAGGACCTTGATTAGTAGAATCCCACACCGGCCCTTTCAGGATAAGATTGAGGACCCCTGCACCCACACCGGCCCTTTCTGGATAAGATTGAGGACCCCTGCACCCACACCGGCCCTTTCTGGATAAGATTGAAGACCCCTGCACCCACACCGGCCCTTTCTGGATAAGATTGAGGCCCCCTGCACCCACACCGGCCCTTTCTGGATAAGATTGAGGCCCCCTGCACCCACACCGGCCCTTTCTGGATAAGACTGAGGACCCCTGCACCCACACCGGCCCTTTCTGGACAAGATCGAGAACCCCTGATTTATTCCCAGGAAAGAACTGCAGGTTTGAATTCCAGAAGGGGACCAAGTTGCTAATATACATTCAATGACACAAATGAGTGTGTTATGCAAGTACATACTTTTTAAAGACCAGGCCCAAATAAGCCGGTTAACAGTAATCACATTTATTAGTAGTTTTGCAGAAAACATTCACGGTCACAATAAGTTAGTCTTTTTTTAGACAGCGTTCACAACAGTCTTCAGACAAACTCTGGAGAGTCAGCGGTGATGTAACCGTGTGAAACAGTCTCACATAAACATACATAAACATACACACACACACACACACACACACACACACACGTACAAATACACAAAATGTGTATGAAAGAAGTGTCAGATAGTAAAACAGGTGACGTGCGAGCTCATGCATTTCAGTTCTTAGATTAACGAAAGATGAAAAGCCTCAACGTTTCCAAATACATTCCGTACTTTAGTTCTGCAGGAGCATTTCGGAATATTTACGAGCAGAACTGACTCTTCCATTCAGTCGAGGAATATTAACTGCTCCTGAGCTCTAAGCGAATGAAAGATTGTGTGAGTTGTGCTTGTAAAAATACATTCTGTACTTTAGTTCTGTATTGCAGGAGCATTTTGGGATATTTTACAAGCACTGGGGTCCCCTGCAGCGCACAGCGAGCACTGGGGTCCCCTGCAGCGCACAGCGAGAACGAGAAGAGATTAAAAACAGGCTGTTTTGAGGTCCTTGTTTCCGAAACTGCACAAACAACCAAGCCGCCACCGCCGCCGCTCACTATTTGGCGGGTTAGTCCAATCCGGCAACCTGCCCACACAACTGAAAAAAATGGATAAATTCAATCGTCTGTCACTGGCAACCAACTCCTCGTCCCTCATTCACCCACTGACTGACTGAGCCAAACGGCTCCCGCATGAAACCGCGTTTCACAGCTAGAGGTGCGAAGCGGCCTAAAGGCCACCGTAGTAGTCACGGCCGATACAAACGGAGCCTGTTCAGTTCTTGGTTTGATAAAAATTCCTCTCTGCCTGGCCATGCTATAGCTCAGCATAATCAGTTGTTTTAATAAGCAGAGCTCTCCAGCCCGGACTCTAGAGGAAATAAAATAACACTGTACTGATACAGACATCATGCACAGAAACACGCTCAACTGCTGCGCCATACTGATAATAAGATAGAGAGCGAGAGCGAGAGAGAGAGACACACACACACACACACACACACACACACACACACACACACACACACACACACTTAGGGACACTTTCACATGACGGATGTAGTGGTCAAGATGACTTTTGATGAGGAGGCGTCGCTGTCATTTGAGGGGTTGCCAAAGAGTGAAATGGAGACAGAAATCCTCACATGTCAGATGTGGACAGCAACAGGTTTTTTTGGGAGAGAGGTGGCCGCACCTGTTCCTGAAACAGAGGTGTAGTGAGCCAACAGGTCACCTGACACGGGAGTCGCACATCAAACCGTCAAAGGCAAAGGATCATAGCCATCTTGTACGGCGTGCACCCGATAAAGGAATGTTTGGAGCAAGGGAGTGTGGGATAGCGTGGGCGGGACAGTGGCTGGACCCCCACTTCTGTGGGACGTCTCCGGGTCAGGAAGATTCCGTCTCAACGCCTGCTAGGGTACCGCCCCGCCCCCAGTGACCTCTCTCCGCCGTGTCCCGAACTGGCCGTCGCCGTCACTTCTTCCAGAAAGCTGTGGAGAGACAGCAGCACAGGAAAGCCTGCCTCAGATACACAACTACTAGAATATAATTACTGGAATAGAATGGAACATGATGGAATTACTAGAATAGAGTAGAATAGAACAGAACTTCAAGTCCACCCAGAAGAGGATTCTCGCCTTAGGCTCCACCCCCCATCATAAATAGAAATTAATAGAATAGAATGGCGAGTAATTTGTGTACATTACCATAGCATCCTGTACATACATACATACCTGCATACCCCACATCAGCATATCTGCCAGGCCTGCGCTTTAATACCTGGAGGCTCTGTAGAAAACACTCTACGAACCGTAATTAACACTCTACGAACTGGCCATAAGGGTGTTTATAATGACTGATCTCATAGTTCTATATCTCCAGTACAGTAGCCGTGGCAGGCTAGCAGCATGTAGCAGGCTAGGCTGCGCAGACACCCACAGGGCCGCCCAGACACCCACAGGGCCGCGCAGACACCCACAGGGCTGGGCAGACGGTTGATCACAGAGACAGACCTGCGCAGACGGTCGTGTAAGGTGACCTGCGCAGTCATTGGTGTATGTGTTGTGCAGTTGTAGACACAGGGCAGATGGTGAGCAGCTCAAGAGCCTCGCGCCCGATCACCTGACACCAGGCAGCTGTGACCCACCCCACAGCCTGCCCCAGGAGAGCACCCAGCCTGGCTTCCACTGGGACACACACACACACACACACACACACACACGCAAACACACACACACACACACACACACACACACACACCCCAAAGAGGAAAGACACACACACACACACACACCCCCCAAAGAGGAAAGACACACACACACAAACACACACACACACACACACACACACACACACACACACACACAGAGGACAGTGTGCTCGATAAAGACAATATGCTGTTATGCAGAAATACCCAATTTCCTGTTTTACACACTGAGTCCCCATAGCCTCAGTCAGCACAGAGTTTCAGCACTGCAGCTGTGGGCTGCATCCCACAAATGCACAATAGGAAATGTGCCACGGCGGGTCGAAGGACTAGTCTAGCAGCCAGCGGTTTGCAGGTTCGAATCCAAGGGCTTTGTCCCCTTTAAGCAAGCACCTTAACCGGAATGGATTAGGTAAAATTCCCAGCTGTTTAAATGGAAATTTCAAATGTGTATCAAGAGTGTACAATTAAATATAGTTCCCAGTCAGAATTTTGGCGTGGTGGTTTTTGGAGGGGGAGGGGGCGAGGGAGGGTGCTGTTGGGGAGAGGGGAGTCTGACCTCTTGGTGTTGTGGATGGTGGTGCCCCCCAAAACGATCCGGACCCCTGGCATGGTGCGGTTCAGGTTATAAACCGTCAGGGCCTCTTCATAGGTAGCTCCCCCAATGATGAACACGATGATGTCCTGGGGCCTGGGCGGGGGGGGGGGGGATACACATGTCAATCATCTGGTGCCACTTTTCGGAAAAAATACAATGGGGGTCAATGGACTACACGTTCAAAACACCCAAGAGAGGGGTTGTCACATTTTTTTATTATTTATAAAATTAGTCATTTGAAATTATGTCCAACAAATAAACAACAAACACGTTTTCAAAAAAACAACCAAAACGACTACAACATCCGGTCTACTCACTTGCTCACCACCACTGCTGAAGTTAAAGGCATAAAGCTGACACTTTCGACATGGCCAGACTGGTAGTGATCCTCGCCCTTGGTGATACTCTTAGTTTCACTTCCATAATAATAGCCATTTTCGCTAGCAGGTAGCCGGTAGCTACTGCGTTAGCTAGCAAAAGTGGGAATCAGCGATGTACGACTGGGGATTCTGGGTAGTGTAGTTGTGTTTTCTCAAACTCCGTTAATTATAAGATTCAAATTTAAACGCGGTGGTGAGTATATAATGGACTTTGTATCACATATATGTAAAAGTTTGGTCCATACAATGCCATAATATCATCATAAGGGTGACTGAGAGATCCTGAAGTGGGGCAGGTAATGTCTTCCGGCAGTCTTCCGGGACCAGCCAGGGATAGGAGGGGGCGGGACTACGGAGATCTATGTGTGGCACAAGTGCATGCCAATCAGTTGAGTACTGTGACATCACAAGCTGGGGACAACACCTGGGGACAGGGTTACTAGGGAATGGGCGTGGCAGGCAAATGGCAATCACTTAAGTATTGTGACATCACAATGAGAGAACAACAGCTGTGAACAGGGTGCTAGATGGGATTAGAGTGCGCCACAGTAAGTTACCTGTCTCTTAGCGTGCTAGCGCCCAGGTAAGGGAACTGGCTGTCCTTCAGGCGGCCTTTAATCAGCTGGTCCAGAGTCTCCTGCAGCAGTGGCTGGTGCTGGGTGTACACATTCTCCACACCCTGATAAACACACACACACACACACACGCACGCACACACACACAGAACGAGAGAAACACAGGTCAATGCAGCGCACGGAGAACGGGTGGGTGGTTTTTCCCATTGATTGGTTTTGTTTTCTTTACTTGCTATCACTGTAAGTTGCTGATAACCTGATAATAAATGACACTAGATAAAATAGAATAGATCACTGACTGCACCTTCAGGCCCTTGAAGAACTGTTTAGTGATGGCCACGGCATCTGTCGGAGTGATGAGGTCACTTCCTCTCACCCGTTTCCCCCCGTACTCCACCATGGATTGCACCATCTGAATCACAGGGGCAAAAGTGAATACCACTGCTCTAGGGTTGGTCTAGAACAGGTGTCCTCAAGCCTAACACACCTGATTCTACTAATCAACCACTAGTCTTTGCTAAGTACAATCAGGTGTGTTACCGCTTGGTTGGAACAAAAGCCTGCACCCACACCGGCTCTTTCTGGATAAGATTGAGGCCCCCTGGTCTAGAATATGACCCGCCACCCTGGCTCCGCCTAAGGCCCCGCCCCTCACCTTGCGGTGTCTCTCGGACACGCCCTTCCTGTTGAGGTCCTCCATCAGGCCCGGCAGGTTGCTGCTGCTGTGCTTCTCGTAGCGCAGCGCGTAGAGCATCACCAGCCGCACGCCGTCCAGCTCGCTAACCTTGGGGTTCTGCAGGAGCCTGCGTACGTTCTGCAGAGAGGGAGAGGGGGCGGGGTCAGAGAGGGAGAGGGGGCGGGGTCAGAGAGGGAGAGGGGGCGGGGTCAGAGAGGGAGAGGGGGCGGGGTCAGAGAGGGAGGGGGGGCGGGGTCAGAGAGGGAGAGGGGGCGGGTCAAAAAGGGAGAGGGGGCGGGGTCAAAAAGGGAGAGGGGGCGGGGTCAGAGAGGGAGGGGGGGCGGGGTCAGAGAGTGAGAGGGGGCGGGGTCAGAGAGGGAGAGAGTTAAAAAGAGAGAGGGGGTGGGGTCAGAGACATATACACTTCCACACATACAGTTACACACACACACACACACACGCACGCACACACACACACACACACACACACACACCGCGTGTGCGTTGGACTGGTCGTTCTGACAGGCAAGCTCCTGCTCCACCTCTGACACCTCCATCAGCTGCCTGTCACTGACCAGCCGAGACAGCTCCCCCACCACGGTCACATGCTTCGACACTGTGCCCGACATCTTCTTAAACTGGGGGTAGTTATCCACAAACGCCTGGACAGAGAGAGGGGAAGAGAGAGGGGGAAGAGAGAGAGAGGAGAGAGGGAGAGGGAGGAAAGAGAGGAGAGGAAAGGATGAAGTATTTCTTAAATGCTCGCACCCCTAATGTCTCCGCTGACTCATATTAAGCCCGTATTACATTTCTGTTGCATTCCCTCTCCATCTGGTCAACATTGAGCAGGAAATTTCAGTTTTCGAACAAACAAACGGGAGGAACTTCTCAACCTATTATATTTCTGCAATAATAAATTAGGACATTTATAATTTTTTAACTATGAGGCTCCGCCCTCCCCATATCAGAGGCTCCCCCGCCCAGCTCTGAGGCTCCACCCCCCCAGCTCAGAGGCTACAACCCTCCAGCTGAGGCTCCACCCCTTCCACTCATAGGCTCCACCCCCAAGCTCTGAGGCTCCGCCCCCAGCTCACCTTCATGTCAGAGATGGACTCCAGTTTCTGCTGGCCCTTGGGTTTCTTCTTCTGAAAGTCCTCCATCAGGTTCTTTATGTTGGTGCCGATCTCCCCGAAATTCAGGTACAGGTTCTGTGGGGTGGGGTGAGGTGAGGTGGGGGGTTATCAGTTAAGGTGTAAAATATTAAAATGCTCTAAAAATGGGTGGTGAATAATTTCAGTTAAGAGAAACAAGAAAACTTTGCCTGGCAAAGATGTTATATATTTATATATTTTTTGCAGTTCATTGTACTGCATAGATACCGTCAAGTGGCCATTAAACACAGTATAGCCATCAGCCATTTGATCTTCAGGAGTTTAGATCTTTAGCCATTGGCCATGTGCGTAACGTACAGCCCTTGATTTGCCGAGGAAGAAAGTGTGAGCAGATGAATGTAAATGTGTTGGGGGAGGGGTTAGTTGCGTCGTGGGGGAGGGGTTAGTTGCGTGGGGCACTCACGTTAGCGTAGAACTCGTCATTCTCGGCGGACAGCACCACCTCGCGCAGATCCTTGCTGATTCCGGGCACGCGGGAGAGGTCGATGCGGTTGTTGTTGAGGCCGAGCATTTCGTGCACCATGGCCTGGTACGTCCACTAGGGGGCAGCAGAGAGCACCAACACAGAGTCAAGGCCCACACACAGAAACTACACAGCCCTGATCCAGGGTGCTGAACCCAGGTCAGCTTCAGCCCCTATCACATGACGGTTGGGGTTTGGATTAAATGACCCAGGAACAGTTGCTGGAGTCGACTGGAGCTACGGACAGACCTTCCATTGATCTGTATAACGACGAGTGCCATTCTCATTAAAAGCTAATACGGTGGTTCAAATTCCACCTCATGGAAGCTCTATTCCTATTGTATTATAAACAGGACAAATTCACCTGTTCTACGAGGTCAAACTGCGCTCAGAATCTCTGGACTCTGCTGCCCTCTGGAGGTTACCAAGTGCACATCACCCTGAGGCTGAATAATCCCCAACTCTGCCTGCTTGCCTCATCTACATGTTGATGAATGGGTGTGCTGGTTTTATCTGGAGGGGAAGGGGCGGGGGGGAGATTGAACCAACCAACATTTGTCCTCAACCTTTTGGTTTTTGAATGGGGTTTAGTTGACCCAGATGCCCAAGGTTGCGGTCGTGGTAGCTCTGACCTGGTTGAGCAGCGGGGTGATCAGATGACCACGGTTGCGGTCGTGGTAGCTCTGACCTGGTTGAGCAGCGGGGTGATGGCGTCATCGCTACGGTCCAGAATAAGCAGCAGCGGGGGCACCTCGGTCTTCCTGAAGTCGAACAGCTCATACTCTTTCGTGATGATTTGCTGCCAAGGAGAGGCGGGGAGAGAGAGAGAGAGACAGATGAAAAAATGCCGTCATCACGGCAACGCTGGTTACAAACACGTATCCGCCGAAGAAGACGGAACCATTCTGTCTGTCACACAAAAAAGATTGAAATCAAATTGCAGTACAATAATCCACTAAGAGGTATTCTGGGAAACCCTAAAGACTTAAAGTAGGTGACCTTAGTCAAAAGCAACATGTGGACATATGGACCTCAAATCAGGCAACTAGTTTCATACTTTTTGCCTGAAGCTCTCTACTGAAGACATAACAGTTATAGCAATGACAAAGAAGACCGTTTAAAACCTGCCCAGGGCCGGTTCTCCAGGCTAGCAGCAGTGTGTAAGAGGGTAGCAGTGGGGAGTGGGGGCCCGGGGCTGGTTCTCCAGGCTAGCAGCAGTGTTTAAGAGGTTAGCAGAGTGATAGCAGCAGTTTGTAAGAGGGTAGCAGTGGGGAGTGGGGGCCCAGGTACGGTCTCACCTTGACGCTCTCTGCCAGCCTCTTTGCCATGTCGGAGGACAGCTGGTAGCGGATCATGGGGCACTTCTTCAGAGCCAGCAGAACTGACGTCAGACCCTGAGTGGAACGCTGCAGCAGTGTGGGCTCCCAGCTACGGCCCTGAAGACGATACAAAGGTGTATGAACAACTCCCTAAAACCCCCACACACACCCCACCCCATCTCCTACCCTGGCCACACACACACACACACACACACACACACACACCCCATCACACCTCCTACCCTGGCCACACACACACACACACACACACACACACACACCCCATCACACCTCCTACCCTGGCCACACACACACACACACACACACACACACACACACACCCCATCACACCTCCTACCCTGGCCACACACACACACACACACACCCCATCACACCTCTTACCCTGGCCACTCCCGTGAGGTTCATGGAGAAGAGGTGGGGGTTCACAGCGATGAAGTCTCCATAGAACTCCTGCAGTAAGACAGAGAACAGGGGGGGTTACCGTGGAGAACAGAGGGGGTTACCGTGGTGAACAGAGGGGGTTACCGTGGCGAACAGAGCAATCACGCAGGGGTCACTAGCAAAAATGAGGCTTCACCAATCCTGAAATACACACCGTCAGGGAAGATGGGTTTTATGGGGGGCCCGCGTGCACCCGTCTCTACAACTCAACTAATGTGTGGGAAACCTTCTGTTACGAACTGGTAGTAATGCACGACTACAGGTGACAGGTGGGGACAGGCGAGCTCACCTGCACTTCAGCCACCACTTCCTGTTCGTCCGCCTCCGCCAGCGTCTTCACCTCACTCTTACTGATGACGTTACTGAAGTCTGCAAAGCATTGTGGGTAGGGCTCAGTCGACAGCCAGCGCAGATATAACATACTGCACATTATAATGCTGCTATAACATCAGGTGACGGGCAGGAATGCCTCGTCCGACACTCACAGATGAAGTAGACGCTGTACTTGGGTCGACGGAGCTCCTGAATCAGATTCTCCACGTTTTCCTGCAGAAGGAGAGAAGATGGAGCCGCTTTCTTGGAGAGTTTGCCTCCATTCATTTTCTACTTGTTATAGTGCATTAAAATGCTCGCTGCTTTCCAGCTTCTTCTTAGCCATTGACAGTGGAAAATTATCGTTGTTCGAAATCCCATAAAACAGTCCGTCCTTCTGTATTTCCACCATATAAGACATGTTCGGTGTCCATCTGGTTTTATGGCAGTTTTATGCCAAGTCTTCCCTAATTGTTTTTATATTTCTCCTTTCCCTGAAAAGTGGCCTTCTTACAGTGTGTCTGTAAAACCTGCTAAACAAGTAACATTAAATTCAACTGAAATCTAAGTGTTCTATTGTCATAAAGGCTGCCAGCATGATTTCAAAAAGGAGAGAGCAGTAAGGTTAAAACCTTATGTGTTCAGTCTTGATTATAAAAGCAGTTGGGTATATTTCTTATGAATCAAGTACTTGAGGTGTAAAATCCAGCGGTCAGAAAGTCCCGCCATGAGTTTCTTCCAGGTGACTGGAACAAAATACTCAGGAGGACTTTTACTTTCTGAACCTGGATTTTACACCTTGCTCAATTGCAAAGTCTAAAGAGTGTTGTTACGGTCGCTCTGTTTGGCGCCTGTGGTGTTCCATACCTACCTTGGTCGGGCGTAAGAAACAGATAGCTTTCAGGTGTTTCATGGTTTCCCGGTTCTGCGAGTCGATTCGCTCGAAAAGGTAGACCTCTTTCTGCAGGATCTCCGACTGCGTGTAGACTACGCTCACGATGCTGGTCTACGAGGACACAAGGGTAAACTCGGTGCACAGACATGAATGAGTCCCAACATAAACCCCTTGTAAGAAACTTGTTAGCTAGCAAACTAGTAGTGTTCGTTATTAGTTAATGTTATATTTAAAAGTCAGATCGCTAGCTAACTAAAGTAACTGTGAAATTCACTGTAACAAGTGAACAGCAGAAATATTTAATGCACAGGTTCAGCTTGTTAGTCACCTCCCTTTAGACAACAACAACTAGCTTAGCCATCTAACTAGCTAAGGGGTCACCGCTAACAAACAAGTTACATAGGGCAAATGTACAGTCCTTATAACTATAAGTACACCATTACATTACTGTATTCAGTTAGTTAGGCTCACTAGCCTACAAACAGGATCAATAGCTTGCTTGCTAACGTTAGCCATCTTCTGATGCGCTGTTACTGTCGTGACATTAGACCCTGACCGCACACGTCGTTTCATGCAGACCTGGGGATTACTGAATGTCATTTATGACCGTGTACGAGAGATCACCCACCGTTTCTTTATCCATGAGCAAGACCTTCATACCTGGCCCGCTGTTCTCAATCATTTTGGAAACGTACTGCTTGACTGCCAGTGTGACGTTCATCTTTGACACTGCTGTTTACCAAATGATCCTAACAAAATAAACCTTCAACCTCAGTTACCGTAGATCGCGGCACAAAGACCGCTCTCGTCAAATGTGCCAGAAGTCTATTTAATTAAGAAAACGTGTTAGTTTTGCATTGTTATCCAACGAAGCTAACAACTGTTGTGAACACAGTCTCTGCCAGATCCCAACATCCGGTAAGAATGCTGAACATATCCCACAATGCACCTCCGTCTGAAAAACTTGTCTGGATTTTGCCACTGATCCACGATCAGCTGCACATTTCTTTACGCGAGTGTTTGTGTCGTGTGAGGGTTTGAAAACGCTGATTCTGGATCAGCAGTAAGTCACAAGATCCCGATATCCTGGGGAAAGTACACAAAACTATAGATACACAAAATACAAACATGAAGAACAGTAAATGTAATTTGAAACAAATATAATGGCTAAATATATATATTTTTTAAACATAACGGTCTATCCATGGAGTTATACCAGCCTTTAATAAAAAAAATAAAAAAACATGTTCATTCCAGAAAACTATTACAAGGCAGGTTGGTCAACCAAAAAGAAATACAAAAAAACTCCTTTTTGTTTTATTATTTTTATTTTCCTTCTTATGAATGAATGCCCTTTAA
>CM040395.1:66012379-66024879 GCA_022702515.1 Ilyophis sp. 1 JC-2022 | reverse complement strand
GAACCACACTGGAGAACGGACTGGTCGAAAGTCGTCAGCAAAAAACCCACAATGCCTTGTGAGTCAAACACCACTGTGGTCATGTTAAATAGAAGTTAGGCTTTCTTCCGTTGATCAAAATAAAGTTCCAAGTGGAGTCATCCCATATCCAAAAGGTCTGTAAAGATCCTATAAAAATCACAAATGAACACACACACACAAAACTTATAAAATAAATATGTGGTAGAGAACTAGCATGTAGATTTCATACAAAAATTAAATAGTTCTCTAACATACTATAAAAAACATTGAGAGATTGTATAAGAATTGTATACAAATATATAATATAATACTAATCCTTTTTTTTTTTTTTTTTATAAAACTGCGCCAGTATGGTCATATATGATTTTTACAGACATTTTGCATATGGGATACTTGGGGCATTTGCGGAACATCCCAGTGTAGACATCCGGTGTTTTTCATGCCAATGACGGATTTAAACAGAGTAGTGTACTGAGAGGCTATAGGCGTATTGGTACCAGCTACCGTCTCACAAACTTTGCTCTGTTTTATGAATCTCAAGCATAAGAACACAATGTCTTTTGTAAAGTTCAACTGCAATAAAAAAACAAAAAACATATGATAGTTGATATAATAAGAAAGATCAGACAAGACACATTTCACTGAACTCCAGTTAAAAGCATATTGTCCCTGGCCAATCACAGTGTGCAAATGTAAATTAAAGACTGTAATTTCCCCTGAGAATATTGTTTCTTGTGCATGATTTATTTGATGAATCCAAAAAAGAGCAAAGTGCAGTCAATTCAAGCTGCGTACTACATAATTAATTAAAAACGTAAAAACCCCTATAAAATGCTATAGAATTAAGTCAATTTGTACGAAGCAAATTCGAACATTTTAATTGTAAAGCCTCGTGGTGATTCAACAACGTCAACCTTCTCAGATTTTTTCCTTCCACAAACTCACGGTTGAGTTCACTCACGTGCTGACATTGCTACTATAAACTGATGACGCAAAGTTAGGTTCAAGATTGACTGGACACCCAGGGTGAAACGGATAGCCTATAGCTACTCATTATTACAATTTTATGTCAACGATAGCCTATATCTGTTTGTCTCATTGGAGGTTATCAGGACTAACGCATTTGGTCGCTTTATAGGGCATCAATAGCACGGTATACGAGTAGGCTATAGCATACTAAAACTACATTACCATTTCGACAATGCTCTGTTTACGTCTGTCGTGACTGTAAGACAACTTAAAAGAGTTGAGTCTTGAGTGGGTGTTGCTTTTATTGTATTGGAAAACACCGTCACGTAGACACAGTAACAACACGAACTCATGTCGCCTTCCCCCACCCCCCTGTAAACGACTGTGCCGCACACACTGATGAAACCATGCGAAATTAATATATCGCGACTTACTGATGACCGTCACTGCGGTGACAGAGCCGTAAGTAACGAGCCTGCTCGACGGAACCAAGTCCAACATATCACCGGCTGGAAAGGAGACTGCAGGCCGTCCGAAGAGCGGATCTCTTTTCCTCCTCGCTGCCTCTTTTAGAGTGGAGTGTCTCGGCTATGGTCGCAGAAGTATTCCGCTCTGAATAGGCTTTAGGGTTTAAAAGATTAAATCAGATTAAATCGAGGCGCTCGCTTCGAACTCAATGGACAATGTGCGTAAATACTGTCGAAAGACTGAAATAGTTTCACGAACGGGAAAAAGTTCTGTCTGTCGTTTCTCAAGTAAGTCGCCTACTGCGCAACCAATAGCCTGTAGCGGGATAATACACAATGCACGTATTATGTGTTTTCAAGTTAAATAGGTCAAATTAATTATGTATTGGTGATTCTGTTCTAATGTATATATATTTTCCACATTAGCACGTATTTGCAGATCCGAAGTTTAATCCAATAGATTGATTTACGCATCAATAGGATTTTATTTTATTTTGTTATCAAACGAGGAATGTGTTATATATTCGATGATAAGTATGTATACCAGGTATTTCAGCAGCTATTAAAATTGCATGTCGCCCATAATTCAATAATGTTATCTATCTTCAGGACAAGAGCCAGCAGTTGCAGTATCAGCCCTTAACATGTAAAGGGCGAATAGGCATGCGAATAATTCAGCTACCAGCAGTGCCTTTGATATTGCTGTATAAAAATAGATAGAACAATAATTGGCCACATACCATTATGGCACCCGTGTAATTGTTTCATTTATCATAAAAAAAATCGACCTAAAATTGTTTAATTCCAAGTACTCCAATATTTTTGGTTGATATTTTTAAGGGAATGGGGAAATTCTAAATACAATTAAATCAGGGTGATTGACTGTATCACTTTAATGTACACTGCTCAAAAACTTAAGGGAACACTTAATCATCACAGTAATAACACCAAGTCAATTAAACCAAACCGGTCATGCTGGATGATGTTGCAGGCAGCATAACATTCGCCACGGCGTCTCCAGACTCTTTCACGTCTGTCACATGTGCTCATTGTGAACCTGCTCTCATCTGTGAAGAGAACGAGGTGCCAATGGCGAACCTGCCAAATCTGGTGTTCTCTGGCAAATGCCAATCTGTGAGCACAGGTTCCACTACAGGACATCGGGCCCTCATGCCACCGTCATGGAGTCTGTTTCTGACAGTTTGGTCAGATGCACACGAGTAGCCCGCTGGATGTCATTTTGTAGGGCTCTGGCAGTGCTCCTCCTGTTCCTCCTCGCACAAAGAAGCAGATACCGGTCCTGCCGCTGGGTTGTTGCCCTTCTACGGCCCTGTCCAGCTCTCCTCATGTAATGGCCCGTCTCCCGGTATCTCCTGTATGCTCTTGAGACTGTGCTGGGAGACACAGCAAACCTTCTTGCAACGGCACATATGGATGTTCCATCCTGAAGGAGCTGGACTACCTGTGCAACCTGAATGGGCTGCAGGTACCGCCTCATGCTACCAGTAGTGACAAGGGCACTAGCAAAATGCAAAACTAGAGAAAAATCAGTCAGGAAGGATAAGGAGAGAGAAATGGTCTGTGGCCACCACCTGCAAAACCATTTACTTTTTGGGGGTTGTCTTGCTGTTGCCTCTCCTGTCCATCTGTTGTCACTTTCATTTGCACCAAAGCAGGTGAAATTGACTCACAATCGTTTACGCTTCCTAACTGGACAGATCGATATCCCAGAAGTTTAATTTACTTGGTGTTATACTGTGTTGATTAAGCGTTCCCTTAATTTCTTTAAGCAGTGTACGTTGCAACCAGTGTTCATTAAAACGTATCGACTTCAAGCTTTCTAACAACTCTGCGGTCATTATAAGAACAAAACGGTCAAGTTTCTTTTCAGTAAATTTTGTTTAGACAACAGTTTCTATTGCAATACCAAATTACATACAGTAGGCCTGTTTATCATTGCTACTTCCATGTACTCAAAACAGCACATTAATTGGGAAAATGTTGCTAACATGCTTTATACAGATCAATCAAGCAGACCTACCTCGAAATTCATCACATGTGCTAACATGTATTAATTGCAAGATAACAAAACCGATAACATTCTTCAGGTTTTCACAGAATATAGCTACCTAGCCCACATTTTGATGCTGCTGCTTTTTTGCTCAAATTTGTTCACGAGAAAAAAAATATCAACACACTGCAATTGCATGAAGATTATTCAAAATGCTTGCTTTTTCTACTTGGCTTTATGGTCAACTGTTGTCCACTGTTCATTTAAAACGTTGTTATACTTCTTTTGATAACGTTTTGTTGTGGTAAAACGTTATCGACAAAAAGTTATTGGTAAAATTCAAGACTTAATGCATTACTCCACCCATTTACAAAGATCGCTGCCAATCAGTAAGTCGTTGTCAACAAACGGAAGTGTCGTAGTCGTGTGATTCCACCAGTGCGAGCAGAAGAGAAGGGAAAACGTCTGCCCCCGTAGTCTTATTTGTTTTCAGTCGGCAGTTAAGCCCGCGAATTATTTTCGATGTTTTTCTTTTAATTATATGTACATGATTTAACTAACAAGTTCGCAAAGTTTAAAAGGTGAGTCTCACATTTGAGTGTTTCACGTGGTTGTGTTTTGTTGGGGTGGGTGTGTGTGTGCGCGTGGCGGCTTAAACGGCTTGTGTGAAATGTGCTTCACGGGTCGATGGGACAGTTCAAGCTGCAAGACGCCGCGCGCCTCAACTTGTTTTGGGAAGCGTCTATGCGTGTTTTTTTTGCGACGTGCATGCGCAATTGCAATTTAATACAGCGTTTTAATGGTCGTAATGTGCACGGGAGATGTAATTGTGAGCGAACATTGCTGTGAACTCCCACCAGTGCAACAAGTTGGCTCCCCCCCCTCGTGCTTACGTCTAAGTTTTTTCTGTGGGCTTTTGTGATTTGACCCGAAGGTGGTCTCCGATGACCAGTTGTGAGATGGCGCTGTTTGGTTTTAGGGACCATCACGAATAACCTGTAGAGTTATATCAGCCGCAGTTCATGTTCATTTTTCGTGCAGAATGCATACATTAATGACATGGCCAAAAAACTTGTAAGGGGCGTTGCTGAAATTAAAAGTTTTTGGAGTGTGTGCAATTTTCCTCATAACAAGTAGGCGACTTGGAATTTTCAAATGACAGCAATAAGTGGCCACTTAACTGAAAATATCGTGTTTTTTAATTTGACCTTTTAGACGGTTGGTTTTCATTATGCGTGTCAAATAAGAAGTAACCTTTTTTTTAACGTGGACTGCTCCTATACATTATATTACCTTCATTTAACTGAGTTTATTATCCAGAGGGACTTACAATGGAGGAGAATATAAGTGCGTTCACTTACTCAACATGAGCAGTCGTGCCAGACCTGGCTAGCAACATTCCCATAGCATCAAAGTATGTCTATGTAACATATGCAAATTAACTGTCCTAAGCAAGAAATTTATAAAAATTTAATAAAACATAATACATTATTTTCCCTGTTGGGGTTCAGTGGAGCATAAATGCTCTCTGTGCATATGGTTGTCACTCAGCGGCTGTGTCACTAGTTGTTATGAATTATTACTCTGAATTATTTATGTACTTAGACGCTCTTTAAAAGGCTTTATGAGGGCGAGGGCGGCAGTGTACTGTAATGGTTTGGTTGTAACATAGAGGTTGCCGATTTGCTTCCCAGGTAGGATCATGTTGTTGTACCCTTAAGAAATGTCTTCAGCATAGATCCAGCTTTATAAATGGACACTGTGTAAAAATGCCAAATTAAGTTCTAAGTTCCTAAAATGGCAGTAATATTAACTATCATTAAAGTGGATTGAGTTAAAGAGTACATGACTTGCTGTGCCCCTGTTGGGTACTGAACCCGTGACTCCTTTGGCTTTGATTGGTTTCCTGCCGCTGGCAGCATGACGGACTACAACCTGTTCATGGAGTGCGAGGAGGAGGAGCTGGAGCCATGGCAACAGGTCGACCACAGCGTCCAGGAAGAGGATATGGCCATCGTGGCAGGCAAAGCCGCCGTGGGCAAGTTTCCGTTGAGGGTGATGTGTTTTTGTGGTGCTGCGCCACAAAAACACAATTAAAGAAAATTAAATCAATAAAAATTGTATTTATTAATGTCTACATTCTTCTTCTGCAGTGGATGCCGTACCGTACTTTTTGGCTGCAGCGCCCCCTGTTGACAACACCTCACCAGCACCCCCTGCTGGCCCTATCGCAGCACTGCACACACTCATTTCTACAGCGACGGAGTTGTGCGGCAGCAGCTCTTACAGGGAAGGCAAGCAGACTCTCAACGGCACGCATGAGTCGGGCCATGAGGAGTTATCACAGGGTATGACTTACCTGTTCAGCAGGTACTCTCTGCTCACCTTTAAGAAACGGAACTGGGGTTACAAATCACAATGGCCACTGACGATCCCATGAAAACGGATCCCATTGCAAATGGTTGGGCGTGTCTGGGATTCCTGGGCTGTGTCCCAATCAACGCCCTTCCATACTATTGAGTATTCTACTTGAGTACACTGGATGAGAAAGTAGTTAAGTAGGCAAAATGTTCTCTTAATGTAGTGTACTTTAAATCCATGGATGATATACTTTATTTCTGGGTTTTCGCTGATAATAGTATGGAGGATATGTCACTAAACAGTATACAGTAAGCAGTACACTAGTACACAGGATGCAGAAGATAAGGCCCATGCTCATTTCCAGTCTGGCTAATTAAATCCCTCCAAGGTGGACCCCCTATGTCGTGTTTTGGAGTGCCCAAAAATGGCTGTGGAACCCAGGCAGTTGCTATGGGTTCACATTGGAGGCTATTTATGTAATTAGCTACTTTATCAGTCTTACTGCTGCTTATTGTAGACAGGCTAACTTATTGGGCCTCGTTCACAAAACATCAGATTTTATCGTAAACTGTGCTTAAAGGAACACGCCAACATTTTGGGAAATTGGCTTATTTGCCATCGAAAATTACAATGTCACATTTTACATTGTTATTTATACACGTGGTAAATACACAAGTCACAACATGTAAATAAGAAAGTTTCGGAGTTGTTGGAAAGTGTATTTCGTCACTTTTGAGGGAGCTAGGCTAACTGGTCTAACCCACTTCCAGTGATCGTGGCTAAGCTAGGCTAACGGTGCGGGTCTCTATGCTTCTTACTGCACGCACACAGAAAAAAAGGGTATTCATCTTCTTGTCTGACTGGGGAAGATGGCAAATAAGCCAATTTCCCAAAATGTTGGCGTGTTCCTTTAAAAATGTTTCAACAAATATTTAGGTAGTCTTTTTGAAATATTTTTTTGCTTATCTGAATTTGTACTTTGGTACAATCAAAATGTGTTTGGAAATAAGCGTATAGGCACACATTCAGAAGAGGTTTACAAAGATGTATTATTTATGCAGAGTCAATTTAAGCATTTACAGTTTAGTCGTGAATCTCACGTTGTTTTTTTTCATAGAAAAAAGTAAGAAGAAAAGTTTAGTGAATGAGGCCCAATGTCTACATGTGTAAATTACCTTCTTTTCTTTCTTTTTTTTTTGATTGGACAACAGCTTTATCGGTCACAGTTTGTCATGACTGCACACTCATCCAGCAGGATCTAAGAGTCTGTTCTTTTTTTATTTTATGATTCTCACAGCACCCAGCTCTTCGACAGATCCCCCTGCTCCTGTCACGCCCGCCTGCCCCTCGGTGACCGTGCCTTCCCTGGTGCCTCCTGCCGTGCCACAGCTCCAACCGGGTCAGCAGCTGATCCTCACCCAGAGCTCGGCGCTGTCGTCCAACATTGCTGGCCAGTCCATCTTCTTTACCACACAGGTACAGCCGCGGCATAGAGGTTCTTTGTTTTGTGACACGTTCCAAGCTCCAAATGTCACAAAAGACTCAGGCTTATGATGTCACAGAGAATTTGTGCTTATTATTTCACAAACAATGCATGCCTGTGACATCACAAAGGACCTGGAGTTGCTCATGTGCCAGCGTTCTGTAGAATACAATAACTTTTATTTCCCTTGAGGGAACTTCAGTTGTAGCTCCAGCAACACCAAAAACGACATAGACAGTGGGGCAGACCCACAACACACAAACAAACATATCAAACAAAGACATTCAATAAAATCATTGCATTAATCAAGTGAAATAAGTGAATTAAAGTGGAATAGCCATGATTAAATAAATACCAGAGATGTCCAGTGTCCTAAGTCCAACACACAAACTCCGCCTCCACGCCTTTCCTCCATACACGCAGTGCTGCAGTCTCTGTCCACTGTCGAAACAGAGCTCAGCCTTCCCAGTCGCCGCCTCACTCCTCCGCATTATCTTCTTCTTCCCTGGTGGCCTTTTGAAGATCACCCGCAGTCTTGGATCAGTCCCAACTCCGGTGAAGAGCGATGGTAAACTTTGTGGCTGCAGATCCAACGTCAGGAGTGCCCCAAAAAATTTCCATCCGCTTCCCCATACCACAACAGACACACGGCGCATGAAAAAAACAAAAGACAGAAGCCCAACACAACAAAACACATTCAAATTAACAAACACGAACACGAGAGACAGCTGGACTACATGTCGCCATTACAGCGCCATGTGACTGTCCATTGGCAGGGTAATGCAATACGTGTGTGTGTACATCGGTCAGTACACCCCGCCTCACTGCAGGTGCACAGCCTCTGGGCCCACCTGTTTCAGGATTCAGGAGATCAGTGACTGACCATCTCATCCTTTCCGAAATGAATGCGTTATGTTTCTTTCCAACCCTCTGTCACTTCCTCTATGTACCAAGTAAATATATCCAGCACCTGTGACCTCACCCCGACCCCCAACCCCCAACCCCCCAGACACACACACACTGATCATTTGGCTGATCATTCCTCCCCAGGTTGCCCCTCAAACTCGGAGTGTCTTGGGGGGCCCCCTGTCCTCTGACTTGTTGGACCTGGTAGGTGTGCGGGCGGGGAGCAGGTGTGACATGGTGATGGGACACCTTAGGGACACAAACATGAACCGGAATGACATCACAGCCACACCCCGCTCACCCCTGCCCAGATTCGAACCGTTTTTATAGTTTTTTTGCGCTAACCCTCACCTGAGTGATGACTGACGAGGCCGACGCCCCGAATGGACACAATTAGGCCGCTGTGTTTCCACCTCATTTATAAGGGACACTATTTAAACCAGCGAGCTGCACTTTTGTTTGCTTGCACAATGGAGTTGTGTTTTCTTTTAAAGCGCTGGCTTTATTTAGTTTATTTGTAAGAGGAGCTGGCTGCTGTCTTGGACTGGGACTGCGGGTAAGGCGTTCTGTGTGGCATGGGAACGCGTGCGTGCGTGCGTGCGTGCGTGCGGGCGCATGGCATTGGCTGGAACCTCAGTGTTTAGTTGTTCACAGTGGGTGGAGCCTCATCGTTTGATTGGTCACTCACAGTGGGTAGAACATCAGTGTCAGATTGGTCGCTCACAGTGGGTGGAACCTCATCGTTTGATTGGTCGCTTATAGTGGGTGGAACCTCAGCATTTGATTGGTCGCTCACAGTGTGTATCTCCCCTCTATCCTACAGGGGTTCCAGGTCCAGAATGCGGTTGCCGGGCAGAACACGCTCAACCCGGTGGGGTTCCTGCTGAATGGCCAGGCTGTCACCTTTTTGTCCGGTAACCTGACCCCACGACCTGTCCATTTGATTTTCTAATTTCCACTCGGCCATAATTTGGCCTAAATATCTGTTTTAACAATCACACCATGCTGGTATTTTTTTAATATCCTAGATTGTGGCTTACCCCACACTTTACTGTACACATGTCCTGTGTGGGATGTCGGTGTTTAACCTCTTTGAAGAGTTTTTTTAGAATGTTTTTAAAAAATTACAAGTCCGTGTTCTAGAACTCCATTGCTTTCTATTACCAGTAGTGATTGTTACATCAGCATTAGAATGTTAATTAGAAAGACCTTGCACCTTAACTCATTCAGTGCTGCGGGCAACATAAGTTGACAAAAATACGAACGGTCTAAAGTGCAGAGGGCGACTAACGTCGTCCACAGCCGTCTTTACTCTGGCAGTAAAGTATTCCGGGTTCTAGTCGGGGGAAAAATTTTACGACCAATTTACAGTTTTTATTTTTATACATGGTTCTTGATTGCAATATATGAAGTTATATTTAGCCTATGATTTAAAATTAATCTAGAATAACAGGCCACCTAAACCAATATCAGGGCATGGGAATAACGCGTCTCGGTCAATTTGTAGGTTATCAACACGTTTCTGCGCCAGGTTACTTTTTGCCTCAGGAAGACGGTTTTGTTGAACAGTCTCTGTTGAAACTGTTGATACAAAGTAGCTCAGCGGACAGCTCATTTTAAATCTTTTACACATCTATACAAATTACCAGTGATTATGTTTATTATTCATTTTTACGTATCTATAGATGTGCAAGAGCTGATTTTTATGTAAAACTGTTTTCACTATTAAACGTCACCATTGTAAAAGTCCTGTTAATCAAACTGAAAAGCACTGAAAATAAACTATTTATATTACCATCAATATTGTTTGACGTTGCTTTAATACTGAACTGAACCAGCAGGTGTGCCATCTATCCTCATTAACAAATAATTCTGTTCAGTGGGTAAAATAATGTGTTTTATTGGAAGTTTGCACATTGACAGGATCAATCTAAAAATTTAGAACGTCAGCAGCCATATTGGCTTGGGTTCTAGATCTATGGGCGAGGCACTGCTGAGGCTTGGGGTGGGTTGCACCAACAAGTCTTAAATTAATCTAAGATTAGAGATAATCAGAGTTTAGTAAATCCAGGTTTAAAATGAATGCATCTAAGTTTAAAACTAACCAAAGATGTGTTGCACCACTTAAATGTAATCATAGATTAGTAAATGTAAGATTAATTACTTAAACCTAGATTTGAATGTAGTTGCTTGGCAACTGTGAAAGGTTAACAACAGAAAATAGTGGGGAAGTAAGCTGGCAAGCCTATCTGGGTGGTTTGTATTTATCAGACAATATAGCAAACTGTTTGGCTAACAAAGTAACCAATTATTGGACATGCTGGCAACAATTATAAATTATAATTTCTACATTTTAATAAATAAAAAAACTGCAAATAGAAAATGCTAAAATCATAAATGATGTCCCGAAGCAGAAAAAGGAAGTTTGCTGTTGAATGTGAATACTACATTTCCATTCAATACTACATTTCCATTCAATACTACATTTACATTCAATACTACATTTACATTCAATACTACATTTCCATTCAAGACGTTCTTTATTGTTTTCACAAACAATTCATCCTGAAGAAAGGAATGCAAACATTAAATAGAACACAATTAAGAAACATAATCAGAGTAACTGCAAGTAACCTGGCCATTTTACTCCATCCATCTAACAGAATGCTGCTATGTCTATGAATTAAACTACCTCAACTGCCAGTTTAAAGTTGATCCTTAATCAAAGTTTAAATCTGAGTTTAGAATGTTGGAGCAACAGGAATACATTTAATCTAGGTTTAAAGCAAAAAATCTAAACCAAGATTAAATTCCAATCAAAATAAAACTTAGATTACTTTTGAACTAGGATTATAATTTGGTGAAACAGGATTAACAGATAAACCTTGATTCAATCCAGTTTAAGAAGTAAACCTTGTTGGTGCAACCCACCCTTAGTGTTCCAGAACACTCTGGCATTGAATTAAGTTAAAGGCTGTTGTTAATTTAATGGTGTTGCCTTAAAAACCTAAATGAATACATTCTAAACTAGTTTCCTTAATCTGTCCTCCCAAACCTAGCCTCCGGCTCCCAGCTATTCAAGCCAGCGATTGCTCAGGCTCTTTCCCAGCAGGCAATAGTGCAGCCAGCGACTACATCGTCCAATCAGCAGCCCCTCGAGAGCGTCACAAGTGCCTCCAGCTTCCAGTTACTCAAACCAGAGATTGCTCAGGCTCTGTCCCAAAAGGCCGTGGTGCCACCAGCGACTACATCGGCCAATCAGCAGCCCCTCGAGAGCGTCACAAGTGCCTCCAGCTCCCAGTTACTCAAACCAGAGATTGCTCAGGCTCTGTCCCAAAAGGCCGTGGTGCAGCCAGGTAGCACGTCAGCCAATCAGCAGCCCGTCAAGACCTTCACCTTACACCTCCCTGCCACCCTTACCATCCGAGGCTCCACCCCTGACACCCAGACGAAAGCAAACCCCGCCTCACCCTTCACCCTGCAGAAACTGGGTAAGACGTCACTCACACACACACGTACACACACTTTCTTACACACACACACACGTACACACGTACACACACTTTCTTACACACACACACACACACGTACACATGCACACACTCTCTCACACACATATACATACACACATACACGCGTGTGCGCACACACATACACACACGCGTGTGCGCACACATACACACACGCATACACACGCGCACACACACATGTACACGTGTGCACACACACCTGCATTTTCTCACACTTTTTCACACACACACACATACACACTTTCTCACACACACACATGCATTCTCTCACACACATGCATTCTCTCACACTCTTTCTCACACACACACACACACACCTGCATTTTCTCACACACACACATACACACACTCACACACATACACACTCTCTCTCTCTCTCTCTCTCTCTCTCTCTCTCTCTCTCTCTCTCTCTCACACTCTCTCTCACACACCTCTCACACACACCCCAGGGGACATGCTCGTACGGTATTTGTGAGAGAGGGGAGCCGGTTTTCCTCTAAAATGTGTCCTCCGGCTCGTGCCTGATTCTCTCTCCTAGGTTACGGTGTGTGTATTGTGATGAGTTCTGCTATCAGCTGTACAGGTGTGCAGAGCTCTCAATGTTTGGCAGGTGTGCAGAGCTCTCAATGTTTGGCAGGTGCACATCATTGGGTTTCTGTGCTTTTGATGTACCGGAATCATCTGCCAATGTTGACATATTGAGGATTCGAAAATCAGTGTTTCTTATTTCCCTAAATGACATCCCTGCTAAA
>CM040395.1:65899879-66007379 GCA_022702515.1 Ilyophis sp. 1 JC-2022 | reverse complement strand
TACAGCTACAGGGCCTAAAGCCTGGCACCAAGGTGAGACCCCTGACCCTTGACCTCTGACTCCATTGGCTACTTCAGGCTTCCCGGACTGATGCATCTGGTGAGCCTATACCAAACATGGGATTAATTAAATATCCTTAAAATGTGGCATGTTTGTGATTGGCCACAAGTTGAATGCTTGTTGGAACTGTGCGCTGGGGTGTGTTGGGAAATGAAGTTCAGTGTCTCGTATTGCAAAGGCAGCCATATTTAGTTGCAGTTAACTGAGGTGAAGCACTCAGATGGGCCAGAATCCAATGGCATGTGAAAGAGGCTCTGAGGTTTTGTCGCTCTCACGTTTGGCAGGTTACAATCCGCGCCTACGCCGTGGAGAACAGGGCTGTGGGGATAACCAAGACCAACCTGGCCAGGACGACGGCGCTTAAGTCCGAACCCACCGAACGGGCAGTGACCGCTCCTGCCACGCCCTCCCACGACTCCAAGAGAGGTGCCAAGAAACAGCCCCTCGCCAAGAGGAAGCCCATGTGCAACATGCAGGAGCTGCTCACCAAGTTCCAGGAGGAACAGTACGTGTGTGTGTTCGTGTGCGGGCATACGTGCGGGCATGTGTGTGTGTGTGTGCTGTATTGTTATGAAGTATTAGGTGGTTGCACAGTGAAGCATTGCGGGATTGATGTGATGCATTATGGGATTGGTGTGGTGCATTGTGGGATTACTGTGGTGCATTGTGGGATTGATGTGATGCATTTTGTGGGATTGGTGTGATGCATTATGGGATTGGTGTGATGCATTGTGGGATCGATGTGATGCATATTGGGATTGGTGTGATGTTTTGTGGGACTTATATAAAGCATTTTGTGGCAGATGCTAACCCTGCCCTGTCACATTGCCCCCCCTCTCCAGAGATGCCTCGGCGAAACAGAGCTGCCTAGAGTGCACCTTCGACATCCCGGACTTCCCCCGTCACTTCCCCACCTACGTCAACTGCTCACTCTGTCACTACTGCACCTGCTGCTCCCGGGCCTATGCCAACCACATGATCAAGTGAGTGAGGTCATCGTTGTCGCCACGGACCTGAAAATAAACGTTGCTTTCTTGAGTGTTCCTTTAGCTTATTTTCCACATTGCGTTTGTGTAGTTTGCTGTCGGATACGTAATCATGGCTAGAAGGAGTAATCTCTCCGATATTTCCACATTACTTCAGCTTTACCCCTTCATCTTATAAACTTAAACCTGCAGCCCCTCCGTCTGTGCGCAGTCTCACTGTCACATACCTGTATTAATTTGTGAAAGAGGAGCTGTCATGCTTTTACCAACCTTTTCTTTTAGATACTTTGGCCCTGTGTATAATCTGTTACTCGGTCGTTTAAATCCCCTGTGATGAGTATAAATCTGTTACTCGATCGTTTAAATCCCCTGTGATGAGTATAAATCTGTTACTCGATCGTTTAAATCTCCTGTGATGAGTATAAATCTGTTACTCAATCGTTTAAATCCCCTGTGATGAGTATAAATCTGTTACTCGATCGTTTAAATCTCCTGTGATGAGTATAAATCTGTTACTCGATCGTTTAAATCCCCTGTGATGAGTATAAATTCTGTGCTGTGCTGAGTACTCGCGTCATTCTTTGGCAGCGGTTATAACTGTTTCTGTTGCTTCTCATTTACAGCAATCATGTGTCCCGAAAAACCAGCACCAAGTACCTGGCCTTGTACAAGGCGGGCCCCAGGTAACACAGACCGCCTTTGTGACCCGTCTTCTGCTCATCCATCTCCGCTCTCTCTGCGGCTGTGTCCGAATCAGAGCCCTGTCTACTGCGTCCTGCTTACTGCATACTGTTTAGTGACATGCAGTATGCAAAAAATATCCTCCGTACTATTATCAGCAAAAACCCGGAAATAAGTGTTATCGTCCGGGGATTTTAAGTACAATACACTTAGAGAGCATTTTGCCTACTTAACTACTTTCTCATCCAGTGTACTCAACTAGCCTACTCAATAGTATGGAAGGGCATTGATTTGGACTTTGTTTCCGTTCCCCAGGTGGTCTGAGCTCGCTTGCACGGCCTGCAGCTTCACCACTCAGGTGGGCGACCAGATGGCCAAACACCTGGTGAAGAACCCCACCCACTCCTCCAGCTACTGCACTCTGAAAGGTGGGGTTTACCTGCGTATCTGTATACCGGCATATCCCCCACCAGCCTGGCAACCCGGCTGCCAGCTTCCTGTTGGATTGTGGGTTGTCGATCATAAATAAGAAATTTAATTTCTTTGCAAAAAGAAATTAAGAGGGAGCAACGCCTCAACAATTGGAAAATGTATTGATGTATAAAACAGGCCAGGGTGTATTATGAAGTATATTGTGATAAAATAATTTTGTAAAATCTGCTACAAAAATGAAATATGATTGATTGATTGATTGATTGATTGATTGATCGGGTGATCAGGTGAATGTCAGTAAATGCTCACTTGCTTCTTTATTCTTTTTTTGGTTTTATCAAAACCAAAAATACTTTTGAGCCCGTGTTTTTAACTGGAATCAATAACGATAGCATGCTATGTTTATAAATGAAAGTTGCAAAGATATTCATTAATATTGGCATGTTCCATCTTTTTACAGGACCTCCGGTACGAGGACAGAGATCTCTGAGGTAAACGAATGATCTTTTTCAAATCCGGTGAATGCCAGTAAATGCTGACTTACTTCTTTTTCAAATCCATTTGTGTGATGTCATTTCTTACCTTTATTTGTAAACTCTTAACGGTAGTTACACGGGTCAAGTTTCGGTCGGATCCTGTTTTAGGCACTTCCCATCTTTCATCGCACAAGAGGGACGCTTGTGGGTATTCACAAACTGTTTCCTTGTGCCATGAAGTCAGTTCGATGCACATCATCCCGAAAATCAGTTATTTGAATTTCTCGGAAAGGAACAGAAGCTGAACTTGCTTGCGATTTGGAAAGTTAAAAATGGTTCCTTGTTTTTATGTTTTTATTGCCCTTCTGCAGCCACGGGGCACTGAGGGGGCCTGAAGGGGAAGTGGTCATCCCGCCAGCGCCCGTCTCCACATGGATCCTGCCGCTCCCCGTCCCCATGACGTCCTGGGAAGGCCTCGCTGAGCCCGAGGACAACGGCCGCCACCAGGACCAGGAGGCGCGCGTAGGAAGTGAGGGCGGGGCCGGGGCGCCTGTAGGAAGTGAGGGCGGGGCCGGGGCGCCTGTAGGAAGTGAGGGCGGGGCCGGGGCGCCTGTAGGAAGTGAGGGCGGGGCCGGGGCGCCTGTCAGCGAGGAGCAGCGGCGTCAGAAGGGGGCGATGACGGTGCGGCAGCTGCGGATCCTGCTCTTTGCGCTCTGCCGCGGGGTCCCGCGCGCGGCCCAGCATTTCCGCGCCGCGCCCCAGCTGATCTGGACCTGGCTGCTGGAGAGAGAAAGGGGGCTGGAGCCGAAGGGCGAGGGCGGGGCCGCGGAGGTGGAGCGGCTGCTGGAGTGGGTGGTGTCCCGGCGGGAACAGCAGCTCCCTGTCGCCGAGAAGAACCTCTTTGCCAGGGCCTCGGGCCTGTTCCGCCACCAGTACCCCGGCTCCCAGCGACCGTCCTACGAGTGGCTGGTGGACTTCCTGCTCCGATGGCAGCTCGGTATCCAGGCAACCGGCACCGTGAGCCGCCCTCTTCCCGAACGCACCAAGTTGTGCGCCGCGACTTTCGTCGAGTCCGTCCAGCAGCTGAGTCGTGAACTCCTGCCGCCCTCCGCCGTCGGCACCTTGGACGAGCTCTCCGTCTTTGTGAACTTTGACCTCCTGGCCAGGCCAGCAGCATCGCGCGAGGGGAAGCAGGTGGCCTTCCAGCTGGTGGGCAACGGAGCGCCGCTCTGCGACATCTTCCTGTCTGCCCTGGCGGACGGCACTCTACTGCCCGCCCTCGTCTTCCCCCGACGGCCTGTTCCCGGCCGGATCCGCCCCCCAAAAAACATCCTGCTGCAGACGGGGCCCAGGACCCTCTCCGAGGCAGAACAGTTGAAGCTGTGGGTGTCCCGGGTGTGGCAGGGGGGCATGGCCTGTTCCGAAGCCCTGCTGGTGATGGACAGTTACCGCGGTCACGCACGAGCTGACTTCCACTTGGCCCTGAGGGACACGGGGACCGTCGGCGCGGTGGTGCCCCTGGGCTGCTCTTACCGCCTGCAGCCTCTGGAGATGTGCGCCGGCCCGGCGCTGCGCGGCTTCCTGGAGGCCCGCTGGAACCAGCTGGTGGTGGAGGGCGGGGCCACGGCAGAGGCCACGCCCTCTGAGCTGCTGCAGCTGGTGCTGGATTGGCTGGGGGAGGCGCTTGAGGCGCTGCGGGGCCTTCCGGAACTCCTGCGCCGCTCGTTCCGCTGCAGTAGCATGATCCCGGCGGAGGGGGAGGGCGACGGGGACCCCGCCGAAACCCAGAGGGAGCTAGTGCGCACCCTCACCGAGGTCCTCATGGGCCCCAAACTACCCAACCCTGTCCCGTTAGAGCAGGAGGAGGGAGAGGGGGTGGTGAAGATGGTGACAGAGGAGGCCGGGGAGAGAGAGGGCGCCCTCGACACTTCGGCCGAGAGCTCGATCGCCTCGCCCCGCCGGCCGCCGCTTACCGCTAACCCCCAGGCGCTCCGCAGCATCTTTGAGAAGGAGAGTGACGCCGAGTCCTTCGTTGGGTTTGAGGAATCGGAGATCTCCGCCGTGTAGCGTAGTCTGTCCTCTATCCTTAAAAACCAGGAGGGCACAGGTTTTACACACAAACCAGATGGTCAACTACCAACTGCGTTTTTTTTTCCTCCCGTCCTCCGTGCTTCCTGAATCTTTGGGGTGATGTCATCTGTGCCTCCCTTCATGAATGTAAATGGGTGAATATTTATAATGAGCCAATGAAGGGAGGAACTGAACTATCAATGTTTAGTAATGTGGAGTTGACCATCTGGTTAGTGCAATCTGTGTGGTCTGCCTTGCAGAGATTAAGCTTTGAATCTGAATGTATGTAGGCGGGTCCATCCCCGACATCAGGAATGTTTCTGTCAGGTCTTCCCCATTAAATAACATTTGTCACAAAATATTTAAACTTGCTTCCTTTATCACTAAGCAAAGACAATGAGCCTGGAGAACTACTCAATCCCTGTTCCGCTTGGCTTGTGAGTACTGGCTGGTTAAAAACTTATGGATAAATAAAATGGGTTCAGAGCTACAATTAGGCTACTTTGAGCAGGACATTTTCATGTATGTCTGTTGTGGTCATGCCACGATAATTGTAGCATCGGGTCGATGCCGATGGCCAATACTGATGCAACCCTGATATTATTGTGCATCCTGATTCACAATTTTTTTTATTTGTGGAAATCTGTAGGGAAAGGGAAAATGCTGCTTTGAAAACTGTGATGGTGTAACGGGTCTATTCTGGATAAAAACACTACTTTGTATGTAAAAGAGGTGGTGTACAAAACAACTGCTGTATTCTGTACTCAAACTTTGTTTTTTTTTGTTCGGTAGTGAGGGATTTATGTTTGCGGCTCCTGGTGTATGTAACCCCCTTTTTTGTAAACTGTTACACCCAAACTCAGGGGGATCTCTTTTTGATAATAAAAAAAGACTAACAAACACTGCTTGCCACTGCGCTAGATTAGTCATTGTGTGTCATAACCATCAGTTCTTTTTTTCCTGCTTGAACTTGTGCGCCAACATTCTGATCTTACCTGACAAGAGGACCACAGAGATCAGGTTCCTTCCTCAAACTCAACATACTCTCTACTCCTAAAATCATCTTTCCACACACACACACACACACACACACAGTCTCAGTCAGTGAACCTGCTCAGCGTGATGCCCTGGGGCGAGATTAAGGTTCTTTCACTTTGCACTGAAAATGACTGAGGCTAACATTGTGCGTCTGTGTGCCTGGTGGGCTTAAATTCCAGGCGTGTTGCACTGTCCTGACAAAACAGCCGAGATGAACGCTAACATTGTGTCATGTTGCAGGGTTATTCAAGTGATATTTCACCAGTACACTCGCTGAAGATGCTACTACAACCTGGTCTACTGGGGGGGGATGAGTTCCTTCAAATGAAAACTGATCTGATCTTTAAAGATCCCACATTTCACAGACAAGTCACGACAAAGGGAGAATGGATTTTTATTTTTTATTTTTCCTTTTACAAAAAAAAACAACTAAATTGGTTAGAGTAGTTCTAAGAGTGGTAGAATGTAGAGGAACAGATGGATAGAATTTTTTTGGGGTGGGGGGTTTGGGGACACTGGACCAACGTAGAATCACTCGAACCCACTGTGAAACAAGGATGGAATGCGTTATTGAAACATTTTAATTAGACATTACATGCATATGACGTCTCTAATTCATGCTCATTTCCACTGCAGAGTTTTTCACTTTTTATCCCACACTTTAGTAACTTTTTTTTGGGGGGGGGGGGGTTCCTTCTCAAGCTTAATGGACACTGCTCACCTGACCATGTTGGCGATCTCCCAGTTCGTCTCTGAAGACAGAGGCCCCACAATCTCCACACCCTCTTCCGTTACTATGGCAATCTCATGCTGAAATGAGCAAATGGTAATATTAGGCCAATCCACTAGAATATGATACTTTCAATGGGGAGTGGGGGGACACTTCTCAACCTATAGATGCCTCCAAACCTCCAGCGTTACTGTAGAAAAACACGTCCTAAATGCTGCATAGAATAAAGTGTGGCTTATACATTTTTCAGTTATTTTAAACGAGATAATATTTTGTGTGCTCGTGAAATGACTACGATATTTTTGAGACAGGCTGGTTACACCTATGGGCCTTACTACCTCCACCAATGAAAATGTACCATGGACGATGCGTGTGATTGGCTGGTATTTGTGATTGACTGGGGATTCAGGATGCCTCCGATTGGAGGATGGTTGTGATTGGCTGGGATACAGGCGGTTGCTCTGAGACTCACCCTGTTGTAAGAGCGGGCGTCGCGGTAGTACAGCACTTTGAGGCAGCGTTCCACCAGGGCCTGGGCCTCCGCCTTGGTGATCTCCACCTTGTTTTCCACCACCTCTCTCATGAGTGGCTGATGAGAAACACAAGAGCTACACCTTTACCTAAACTCACACACAGGTACCAGAGCTACACCTTTACCTAAACTCACACACAGGTACCAGAGCTACACCTGAACATACACATAGGTAGCAAAGCTACACATTTACCTGAACCCACCTCCACCTGTACCCACACACAGGTATCAGATCTACACCATAATCCATTACCCACATATACACCAGATTCATACCTTAATCCAAAACCTTTTTACAGGCATCACATTTTTACACATTCAACCAAACAGGCATTGAGGTACCAAAGCAACTGACATTTCACCTGACACACAGGTACCACTCTCACACCCTACCTGAACCTACGTACAAATGCCAACATAATGCCTATAAGCATTCCCTCATCAGAGTATGATACACTTTGAGAAAAGAAAGCCCTCCATGGAGATGCAAAGCCCTCTCACCAGTGCCAAGTAGGCCCCAAACCCGGTGGCCACTGTAGGAGCTTCATAGGCCACACCCAGCTTGTCCACGTAACCCAGGAAACTAAAGGGAAAAAGGGAGATGGGGGATGAGCATAGAGAAGCACGTGCTTCTCCGGCAAAGCGTGCGCTGCCAGACACTGCGTCGTTTCACACCTCCGTCCACCAGCTGAGCATCGCTGTGAGGGCACTGAACAGGACACACTTCACTGCAAGTGCCCCAACTATGAGAGCAGGACAGCCCCGTCAAACGAAACCCTCCCTTCACGGGCCCCGCTACACCCCGATTACACACCCCCCCCTGCAGGGCTGCTGGTGGTCTGGATGAGACACCAGATTGTGGGGCGCCCCCACCCACTCTGGAACCCAGAGTTCTATAGGCTGATCATCCCAAATGACAGACTCCCCGTCGGGCCTCACCTCTCTCCGTTGTGGAAGCCGCCAATGACGACGGTGTTCCACAGCGGGTTCATCTTGCTGCGTCGGTTGTACATCACCCGGGTGAGCCAGGAGTGGATGGCTTTCGGGCTGTAGCTGTGACCGTCTCCTAGCAACTCCTCATCGATCCTAGACACAAAAGAAAGAGCCTGACTCGTAATCTAGGGTCCCCGGAAATGCTCAACACGGCTCGTAATTGGATCGGACCTGCTCTGAGGATAGGTACGACGATTAATGACACGGAGTGCGAAGTCTGAATGCCTTCATGTCACCCATACCCTCAACTATTTTACACTAAACAGGCTTCAGGCAAACCCGTATAAAGCCAGACTTACACCATCTGCTCGATGATCTGTTTGAGGTACTGGTAGTCGGCGTAGTCGCCAGAGGCGCCCAGGATGGTGTTGCTGTTGACCTTCATGAGACGGGAGATGTTGCGGAAGCGAGCCAGGGAGCCGTAGGAGCCAAGCATGTCTGCGGCGATGATCACACCTCCGGTAAACTTGATGCCCAGAACAGACGTACCCGTCACCATTGGGTTACTAAGGGAGGGGAAAGAGGAAAGGGCGTGTATCCCTTAGTTTACGCCAATTATGTACACCGTATGTACCGTTGTTGAGCCTAAATATTGCCTTCTAATGCAATTATATTATCCATTATTAGTGGCGATCTGCCCATTCAAATTCAAAACTATTCTCATCAACTCAACTCCCATCATTATTCCTCTGTGCCCCCTACATTATTTTAGGTGCAGGTCGCCCTTGGACATTATGGTTTTAATGTTACATAACATTGTTCTGGCTAGAAATACAACATTGGTATGTTTAATTGGTAATAGCTCCAGCGTGGGCATACAAGTTATTGACTTAAAACATGACTATGTTAAATAACACATTGCCCAAAATAGTTGTGTCGGTCGCAAGATTAGTCGATCGTTTATGAGTAAGAACTAGCCATGGTATTGATTCCAAAAGTTGACAATTCCCGAAATTTAATTCGGGAGCATAAATGAATATTCGCGCTTTGTGAACATCAATTACAATGTAGCAGATTAACGTCAGCCACCCAACATAATAATGATTTGACTGGTAAAAAATTACGAAAATAGTTATACAACCAACGCTCGCTAACGAAGTGCGTTAGGAAGACAGACAACAGACTAGCGAGCCAGCTAGCTACCGTGAGATAACGAACTAAACAAATAAAAATGTAATGGAAAAACTATTAAAAATGCAAACACTTAACGCAATGATGTTAAAACCTAATCCAAGTAGCTAATTAACTACTGAATTAAAAAGTCTGAAACACAGACAAATTAGCTAGGCACAATGGCTAGCTGGTTAGCATCCTATTTTAATCACCACCATGATGATACAGCACGGCTCAGAGGGGAAACGAAAGTGCCGAGAAACGAGCCTTCAAACGTCTCTGCCACATAAAAGTTACACTTCACACTAAAATATACTCACAGTGTGTGTCTTACGGGTCCACATCCAGGAACTGCTCGGTTACTGTTGCCGGGAAATGAATAAAATTGACCGGGTTTAGGTCCATTCTCCCAGAAACTCAACTTGATTCCGTTCGGGTCCATTTTTAAAACTGGCGGAAATTACGACATACGTGACTCGAGGCAATTTTATCACATTTGGCAGCCATATTTAATACGGGCAAGCGAATGGAAATATGGGATATTGGAAGACCTTGATGGTTCCACGCATTGACATTTCGGCTCCGCAAAACTTTTAGTGGTCTGACAACTGAATCAACAAGATATTTAAGGCCCATATCCAATTAAATGCTTCATGTAAATTGAGACAAGAGTTGAAGTGAAGTCCGGAAAGCCTTGGATCACTAATTAATCACTTTCAGAGTCACCTTTGCCTTTTATTTTTTAGTTAGAATGTGAATTATTCTACTGGCCTTAAACATAGCAGTTTTGTCTTCACGGGTAAAAATTTAGATCTCATTTCAACTTTTGGGGGGGGTGATCTACGTTCATATTCACGGGCATCAGTTTAAAAGTCAACATCGGAAAGTGCCACTGTTCATTGCATGCTTCTAATAGCAGGGGGCCACTATTTGCTCCGAACGGACGCCCGTGATTTTACGTAAAGCGGGCAGATGGGCAGATACCCCTTTCCCGGGGAATCTTGTCATATAAAAACATGCAATCACATCTCTGTCACTAGGCAGACTGATAGGAATCTAGAGCTCGGTTACTGGGCAGATCTGCAAAGCATCTCCTATCACAATATACCTTCACAAAAAATATAGGCATTTGACCAATAGAATTAAACACACACTCAGTATCCGGGCAGGACGAAAGCAATTCGCCAATCAGAATTGACATTTACTTTGTAGTCAGGCAGATATGACATAGTTGTCCAATCATAAAAAAAATCTGAAAGGGGATTTTTGTCGTATCTTTGAGTCAGGTACTTTTTTATTTTATAAAATAAATACCACAGCAACATTGTTGAAAATTGTCATACATACATTAAATTTAATTCGTTTTGTTGTGCGCATTTTAAAAAGTTAATGTTCTTCAGAATTCAGGTAATATGTTCGTAGCTAATTCGCTAGCTAGCTAGCTAGCTATAGTAGTAAAATGAAATGTGAAGCTACAGTATGCTTGCTAACGTTACATGTGTTAATCAGATAGGTAGCTATTGCTACAAGTAATGTTACACTGTCAAAATGTCATAATGCTGCGATATGTGTCTTGCTAGCTACTTCATATGAAACGTGCGTTTATGAATTTAGCTCGTTAGCCTGGTTGCTAACTGGTCAGCTATAGTCTGCGTCTGGCAGCCGCAAGTGCGCTGTGGAAAACCCCAGTAAAGCGGGAAGTATGTAAATTGTAAGCGCAAAGACCATAGCATGCAGTACGCCAATAAGAACATGGAAAAGTTAAGCACGTACACACAAACGTTGCCACAATTAAGGACATGCCGTTATCTTGTAATATGGAAAGTAAAAGTATACTTGTGCATTAAGTGTGTATCATGGTTTCTGAATTTGTAGAGGTGGCTGGTTTTAGCGACGGGCATGCTTACTACAAGCTACCTTACTCGCAGTTACCGTAACGTTAGTAGCCTGTCAGATTAAGCACTGGCGTTATGGTTAGCAACACATGCTAACAGCTGTCGCCTAGTAATTCAACGCCGATGGGATTAAAAAAAAAAACTTTAATGTGGAGAATATGTGTTTTTATCACCGATACGTTGGGTCTTTCTTTCTATTTTATGTTTCGTTCGTTCAGGCACGGGCAGTCCCCTGCCGTAGTGGGAGTGTCCACGGTCTTGTTTCATTGAAGAATAATAACAGCGTTGGGGATTCGAACCTACACTATGCTATAGTATCCCCACACTGACCTTGATACGCTAATCTGTGAACAGGATTTAAAGACCTATTCATTACGTCGGTGAAATGAAAGTATATGTAAGGCACACTTCACAAATAGCTGTTAAAACCAGTAGGGAAGTAGGTTCGTAGTGAAAGCTTTTCATTTTCACAGCTGAAAGACCTGCTTTTTAACATGTATTTTTAACATTCCCAAAAGCAACGAAAATCCATCGGAAATAAATGAATTAAATTAACGTTTGTATAAAAACCATTAAGGAGTCTAATGTGCCAACCGATTTACAGAAAAGCCTGCCTTTAGTCGGGTTGCAGCTGAGTTTAGAAAATTGGTATTTATCCAAGAGGTTGTTGGATTGAATACCAGACACTTTGCTTTTATAATATATATATTTAAATATTAGTAATAGTAGTCATATTACTATTACTACTCTTGCTATTAGTAATAATACTATTATTAGCAGTCACTAATCACAGAGTGACATTGCATTATGGTGGATAGGGAACTGGATTTATCGGCCAAAGGTTGCAGAAATGATCCCAAGCTGAGTTACTGCCGTTATGCCCTTAATCAAAGTACTTAACCGCTGAATCCATAGGCCAAAAAACCTCAAAAGCAAAAAAAAAAAATCAAAAAGATGTTATTTTTTTATTTATGTTTTTGTGCTTCCAGCCTTAGAACCCCCCCAGTGGTGGTACCCGTATGCGGGTTTCCACGGCGACGAGCGGAAAGCCATGGCGGAAGACGGCCCTCAGGCGGCCACGCCCAGCCGGGACGACCCCAGACTGGACCCCGGGGAGGCGGGGTCGTCGGAGCCCAGCATTCTTCTCCGGAAGCTGAGGAGAAACATCTCGTAGGACCCCATCTCCTCCCGACACCATTAACACTGCTACTACACTCACTATATGGCCAAAAGTATCTGGACACCTCTTGGTGTGGGGCTGGTTTTCATACTTCGGGCTAGGCCCGTTAGTTCTAGTGAAGGCAAATCTTAATACTACAGCATACAATGACATTCTAGACGATCCTGTGCTTCCAACTTTGTGGCAACAGTTTGGGGAAGGCCCTTTTCTGTTTCAGAATGTCAATGCCCCCGCACACAAAGCCAGGTCCATACAGAATTGGTTTGTCGAGATCAGTGTGGAAGAACTTGACTGGCCTACACAGAGCCCTGACCTCAACCCCATCAAACACTTTTGGGATCAACTGAAAAGCTGACTTGGAGCCAAGCCTAATCGCCCAGCATCAGTGCCCGACCTCACTAATGCTCTTCTGCCTGAACTATGATATAAACCCCAATGGCACAGAACTGCATATCAACAGGAACAAATGAACAGCACATTCCATAGATCAGCCGAAGCCCTTCCAGTGTATATGGAGATCTGTGGTCTTGGGGTTTAGACTCCTTTATTGCCCCTTTATGTTTTGAATTTCATAATTTAGCATTCATAGTTTTGGGTATCTGCTTTTGTTGTTTCTGAATGAGCCCTACATTGCATCCCGATCTTGTGACCTCACTTATTTATTTATTTATTTATTTATTTATTGCAGTAAGAACATTCAGAACAAAGTGGATTTCATCCTGGTGAGTTTTCATTTTGAATTATGTTATTTATTTTGGTGTGATTTCCATATTGCCCTACTGAGAACGCTAGACGCCTGTAGGAATGTACGTGTATATTAATTTCATATTCATACATTCTGAGGCTCTGAAAAATATGCAGGTCTTCAAAGCCTACTAATATTCCCCCAAGATCTACAGAATGTGAAACTGCACTTGTGTGTGAATAATGACTCACTGTGAAGGGGACTGAATTTCATTTTTTGCTTGCAAAATATTATGTATTTGTCTGCTGATCCATGTAACCTTTTTGCAAAGTCCTGTTAATATATTGAAAGAAGGGAACGCTGTATTTGGTGTCCGCCATGCAGTATGCTTGCCTTTACCCTGTAGTCTGTCCCTTTGTCTCTACAGCAAGAGGTCCAGCGTTTCTCTGACAGTGATAGGCTCTTCCTGTACCTGCAGCTGCCCTCTGGACCGGGAATGGCTGAGAAGAGGTGGGCAACAGTATCCGTTTGATGACTGATCAGAGAGCATCACCACAACACTGTTCAGGCAGCCTGTTTAGGCTCCGGGCTGATCTGGGATCTGTGCTTTTTGTCATCCTGGCGTGCAGCAGCGGAGGCGACTCCGGCTTCTTCAACACGTCTGACCAGCTACATGCAAGTAACTGGATCCGGAGTCACCTGGAGGAGCACACAGACACCTGCCTGCCCAAGCAGGACGTGTACGAGGCCTACAGGTGAGTGTGGAGTGCTGGCTGTGATATTATTCATGGAGTCTTAGGGAGTTAAATATGTTTTTTCCTCTTTTAGGGAAATATTTTATTTTACATCCGCATGATTCCTAAATGACGTTGTTAGTCTTTCAGAAAAAAAGGGACAAACGTTTGCAAACACGCTTCGGTTGTCTTTTTTGGTCCCTCCCCCCCCAGGAGATACTGTGATAACCTGCAGTACCGCCCCCTCAGCGCCGCCAACTTCGGCAAGATCATCCGTGACATCTTCCCCAACATCAAGGCCCGCAGGCTGGGTGGGCGGGGCCAGTCCAAATATCCTTTCACCTCCTGTGTTGTTTTAAGTTCCCTTTGAAGAGTAGGCTTTTTTTTTGGAATGGTTTTTCAAAATTCTATGTGTTCTAGAACTCCATTGCTTTCAGTTTCTAGAGGTGATTGTCATCAGCATTAGAATGTTTACTTAAGAACATTCCAATCACAGCTCTGCTTTGATTTCATTGGTTCTCCATAGGAGCCAATCGAAAGGCAGGGTGTGCTTTGGTTCAAAAGCATGTCAAGTGTCGGCTGTTTTAGAGCCAATCAGCAAAAGTGCAGGCCGTGGTTCCTTGACCCTGCGGCCGACACGTACTGCTACAGTGGAATCCGCCGTAAGAGCGTCCTGAACATGCCCCTGCTGCCCAGCCTGGACCTCAAGAATGACCCAGTAAGGTTCCGCCTGCTGATTGGTGCTCACATTTTTCATCCATCTCACTGATTGGTTGTAGGCCCCTTCTTGTTCCCCCACAACAGCTTCTTCATGCCTATTAGTTTTCATGCTCATCTATAAAAGCTCTGTTCTGTCCAACCAAACGCTTTCCCTCGGTTTAAATGTTCTCACTTCATTGCATTTATTTAGCAGACACTCATATCCAGGGAGATCTGCAAAGGGGGAAGTACTCTGCTGCGTACAAAAGGTTCTCATAAAGGTCAAAGAGAAGTAGCAGTTCTGAAGGAAGAAGATAGCTGAGCAAATAACTACTTTTTACATATCAACCTGATGACCAACCTACAACCAAAATCAAACATGAATGCTAAACGATCTAAAATAACACCTAACATAACACACAGGGCCCATAGAACCACTTAGCCTAGCTGCCCTGTGAGCAACTCTAGTTGTAGGTGGCTGTGGCCAGCAGCATTCAAACATAACCGTGAAAAAGCTACAAAAGACGTGGTGATGTGATGTGGTGGAGAAGTGGGCGTGGTTAAATAGAAGCCCCTCCCCCCCCTGGTTGGGTAGTCGGAGCTGACGGAGCTGGTGCAGACCTACAAGCAGGAGGTGACGGAGGCGGCGTGTGAGCTGATCTGCGACTGGGCACAGAAGATCCTCAGGCGCTCCTTCGACACGGTGGTGGAGATCGCCCGCTTCCTGGTGCAGGAGCACATAGTGAACCCCCGCTGCAGCCAGGCCGAGCTCATCACCTCCGCCGCGCTGGCAGGTGCGTCCGCACCCTCATCCCGCGACGGTCCGTTCCCAAGATCAGCTTCCAAATCTGGGCCAAGCACACACCTGGCCCAATGCAAGGAAGGCATCCCCTGATAATTCATTGTAAAATCCAATTTAAATGAGTCCATCGCTGCATTCTTTATGTTGTACTTTAGACCAGCGTTTTAGGCCAGGGGCCAAATGTGGCCCCCCATAGATATATTAGGACCCTTCAAACATTGAGAGAGAAAAAATTTTATCCACAGAGTAAAAATATCTGCGAATGGCTGCAGAACTTTGTGCCGCTTGACAGCTTCTAACAAACCCAGCATTATACTTACTGTAGAGAGAGTATCTGCTTCTAACACACCCAGCATTATACTTACTGTAGAGAGAGTATCTGCTTCTAACACACCCAGCATTATACTTACTGTAGAGAGAGTATCTGCTTCTAACACACCCAGCATTATACTTACTGTAGAGAGAGTATCTGCTTCTAACACACCCAGCATTATACTTACTGTAGAGAGAGTATCTGCTTCTAACACACCCAGCATTATACTTACTGTAGAGAGAGTATCTGCTTCTAACACACCCAGCATTATACTTACTGTAGAGAGAGTATCTGCTTCTAACACACCCAGCATTATACTTACTGTAGAGAGAGTATCTGCTTCTAACACACCCAGCATTATACTTACTGTAGAGAGAGTATCTGCTTCTAACACACCCAGCATTATACTTACTGTAGAGAGAGTATCTGCTTCTAACACACCCAGCATTATACTTACTGTAGAGAGAGTATCTGCTTCTAACACACCCAGCATTATACTTACTGTAGAGAGAGTATCTGCTTCTAACACACCCAGCATTATACTTACTGTAGAGAGAGTATCTGCTTCTAACACACCCAGCATTATACTTACTGTAGAGAGAGTATCTGCTTCTAACACACCCAGCATTATACTTACTGTAGAGAGAGTATCTGCTTCTAACACACCCAGCATTATACTTACTGTAGAGAGAGTGTCTGCTTCTAACACACCCAGCATTATACTTACTGTAGAGAGAGTATCTGCTTCTAACACACCCAGCATTATACTTACTGTAGAGAGAGTGTCTGCTTCTAACACACCCAGCATTATACTTACTGTAGAGAGAGTATCTGCTTCTAACACACCCAGCATTATACTTACTGTAGAGAGAGTATCTGCTTCTAACACACCCAGCATTATACTTACTGTAGAGAGAGTGTCTGCTTCTAACACACCCAGCATTATACTTACTGTAGAGAGAGTATCTGCTTCTAACACACCCAGCATTATACTTACTGTAGAGAGAGTATCTGCTTCGAACACACCCAGCATTATACTTACTGTAGAGAGAGTATCTGCTTCTAACACACCCAGCATTATACTTACTGTAGAGAGAGTATCTGCTTCTAACACACCCAGCATTATACTTACTGTAGAGAGAGTATCTGCTT
The DNA here is from genome assembly GCA_022702515.1 of Ilyophis sp. 1 JC-2022. NCBI lineage: Eukaryota > Metazoa > Chordata > Actinopteri > Anguilliformes > Synaphobranchidae > Ilyophis > Ilyophis sp. 1 JC-2022. The sequence goes on along the minus strand of CM040395.1, from coordinate 65,990,808 downwards.
CTAACACACCCAGCATTATACTTACTGTAGAGAGAGTATCTGCTTCTAACACACCCAGCATTATACTTACTGTAGAGAGAGTATCTGCTTCTAACACACCCAGCATTATACTTACTGTAGAGAGAGTATCTGCTTCTAACACACCCAGCATTATACTTACTGTAGAGAGAGTGTCTGCTTCTAACACACCCAGCATTATACTTACTGTAGAGAGAGTATCTGCTTCTAACACACCCAGCATTATACTTACTGTAGAGAGAGTATCTGCTTCTAACACACCCAGCATTATACTTACTGTAGAGAGAGTATCTGCTTCTAACACACCCAGCATTATACTTACTGTAGAGAGAGTATCTGCTTCTAACACACCCAGCATTATACTTACTGTAGAGAGAGTATCTGCTTCTAACACACCCAGCATTATACTTACTGTAGAGAGAGTATCTGCTTCTAACACACCCAGCATTATACTTACTGTAGAGAGAGTGTCTGCTTCTAACACACCCAGCATTATACTTACTGTAGAGAGAGTGTCTGCTTCTAACACACCCAGCATTATACTTACTGTAGAGAGAGTATCTGCTTCTAACACACCCAGCATTATACTTACTGTAGAGAGAGTATCTGCTTCTAACACACCCAGCATTATACTTACTGTAGAGAGAGTATCTGCTTCTAACACACCCAGCATTATACTTACTGTAGAGAGAGTATCTGCTTCTCACACACCCAGCATTATACTTACTGTAGAGAGAGTATCTGCTTCTAACACACCCAGCATTATACTTACTGTAGAGAGAGTGTCTGCTTCTAACACACCCAGCATTATACTTACTGTAGAGAGAGTGTCTGCTTCTAACACACCCAGCATTATACTTACTGTAGAGAGAGTGTCTGCTTCTAACACACCCAGCATTATACTTACTGTAGAGAGAGTATCTGCTTCTAACACACCCAGCATTATACTTACTGTAGAGAGAGTATCTGCTTCTAACACACCCAGCATTATACTTACTGTAGAGAGAGTATCTGCTTCTAACACACCCAGCATTATACTTACTGTAGAGAGAGTATCTGCTTCTAACACACCCAGCATTATACTTACTGTAGAGAGAGTATCTGCTTCTAACACACCCAGCATTATACTTACTGTAGAGAGAGTATCTGCTTCTAACACACCCAGCATTATACTTACTGTAGAGAGAGTATCTGCTTCTAACACACCCAGCATTATACTTACTGTAGAGAGAGTATCTGCTTCTAACACACCCAGCATTATACTTACTGTAGAGAGAGTATCTGCTTCTAACACACCCAGCATTATACTTACTGTAGAGAGAGTATCTGCTTCTAACACACCCAGCATTATACTTACTGTAGAGAGAGTATCTGCTTCTAACACACCCAGCATTATACTTACTGTAGAGAGAGTGTCTGCTTCTAACACACCCAGCATTATACTTACTGTAGAGAGAGTGTCTGTTTCTAACACACCCAGCATTATACTTACTGTAGAGAGAGTATCTGCTTCTAACACACCCAGCATTATACTTACTGTAGAGAGAGTATCTGCTTCTAACACACCCAGCATTATACTTACTGTAGAGAGAGTGTCTGCTTCTAACACACCCAGCATTATACTTACTGTAGAGAGAGTGTCTGCTTCTAACACACCCAGCATTATACTTACTGTAGAGAGAGTATCTGCTTCTAACACACCCAGCATTATACTTACTGTAGAGAGAGTATCTGCTTCTAACACACCCAGCATTATACTTACTGTAGAGAGAGTATCTGCTTCTAACACACCCAGCATTATACTTACTGTAGAGAGAGTATCTGCTTCTAACACACCCAGCATTATACTTACTGTAGAGAGAGTGTCTGCTTCTAACACACCCAGCATTATACTTACTGTAGAGAGAGTATCTGCTTCTAACACACCCAGCATTATACTTACTGTAGAGAGAGTATCTGCTTCTAACACACCCAGCATTATACTTACTGTAGAGAGAGTGTCTGCTTCTAACACACCCAGCATTATACTTACTGTAGAGAGAGTATCTGCTTCTAACACACCCAGCATTATACTTACTGTAGAGAGAGTGTCGGGTGTCTGTGTTTGTTGTGATTTTGCATTTAACTCTCAGTCTCACTGATCTCATTCCCACCCCTTTTAAATTACCCTCAGGAGGCTCACCAAAGCCCCATAAGGTTATCAAGAGGAACGTGGCCCCTTTAAAAGCAGACGGGGAAGGAGGCGGGCCCGAAAACAAGGTAGAAACAACGTACCAGTCATTACAAACAGAAACAATGTATCAGAGTCACAGTCACTCTGCTGTAATGATATCAGAGGGATTATTTATTTCTTGTTTGGGTGTTTCTTCAGATGGATAGAGAGCGAGGCGACCAGGCGTCACCAGGGAAACCGTCTCACGGCGAGAAGCCAGCGAAGGGGTCGGAGGGAGGACGGGGTACAGCTGGGGCGGCGGGGGGTGGGGGTCGCGACCTGCAGGTGGAGGCGGTGATGAAGCGCTACCCCCAGCTGCTGCCCCGCGGCTCCGTTCCGGAGAAGGCCCCGCCCCCTGCCTGCGGCCGCTCCTCCCCCCCGCCGCTGGCCCCTAAGGACGCGCTGAAGGTCACCCTGCCCATCACCATGACAACGCTGCCCCAGCAGCCGGGCGGGGCCACCGCCGTCTTCAACATGATTCTGCCCTCGGGGGTCAGCCTGTCCTACCCGGAGAGAGAGAAGGGCCCACCCATCACCTTGGCCCCGCCCATCGTCATGACCACCATGCCTTGCCCCGCCCCCAGCCCCGCCCCCGGTGTGTTGCAGAAGTCCCGTCTGGCGGCCCCCAAGTGGGCTCCTGCCCCGTCGCCCGTCGATGTTGCAGGAGCTACGCCTCCCAAGAGGAAGAGGGGCCGGCCCAGGAAGCCACGCCCCCAGGAGGTGGTGCAGCCGGCGCCCCCATCCCCAGCCAGCCACGCCTTCTCGCCCTTCACCGGCGGGGTCATCCAGAAGGCCTCCTCTTCCTCCTCCTGCTCTTCCTCCTCTGCCCACCAGCCCCCACTGCAGCATCCCCAGGACCAACACCTCCGTCTCTTTAGCGATATCCGCGCCTCCTCTCTGGAGGCTGCGCTCCTCCAGGGGCAGCAGAAGGGCGTGGTGGTGCAGTGTTACGGCCCGGGTAGCTCCCGCCAGCCCGCAGAGGGCTCCCGCCCGGTCCTGGTGCTCCAGGAGGCCAAACCGGGGGGGCGGTGCTGGGGGGCGGGCGGGGCCACGGTGGAGGTCATCAGACGGGCCCCCACAGCGCGGGAGGCGCAGGCCGAGCCCCCCCTCCTCTCCACCCTGCTGGAGGAGGAAGAGGAAGAGGAGGTGGAGATTATCCTCACCCCTGTGGACTCTCTCTCCGAGCCCGCGATTACCGCCGGCACCGCGGCCGACGCGCCCTAATACCCCCTCCCCTCCACTCCGCCTCCCCTCCATGGAGATCAGGAAGCATCGATTCGGTTTCCACTCATAGCACCCCTCCAGTCTCTCCCGCTCTTCCCGCCCCCTTTCAGTCCACCTGTGTTATTGGTGGAAATCTGAGATTGGCGCTGGCAGCAGCCAACCAGATTGATGAAGCCAAGTCACTTAAAAACTTGATGGGAGAGAGCCATCCCCTGAACTCCTGTGAATATAAAGGAGGAACTTTGGTCCTCTACAGTTACTGCATGTTAGTGTAAGCCAGGAGTGTTTAGCAGCTTTACTAAGCTTTACTTCCGTAAGTACTCCTGATGATGTGGACTCCACGGATACAGACCGGATTTTATTTGTGTTTCATTTTTAAACTTGGAACCAGCCTGTAGCTCTACACTAAAAGGGGTATAATGAGCCAGCCTGGTTCCAGCTCTACAGTAGGAAAGGGGTATAATGAGCCAGCCTGGTTCCAGCTCTACAGTGGGAAAGGGGTATAATGAGCCAGTCTGGTTCCAGCTCCACAGTGGGAAAGGGGTATAATGCGCCAGCCTGGTTCCAGCTCTACAGTGGGAAAGGAGTATAATGAGCCAGTCTGGTTCCAGCTCCACAGTGGGAAAGAGGTATAATGAGCCAGCTTGTTCCAGCTCTACAGTGGGAAAGGGGTATAATGAGCCAGTCTGGTTCCAGCTCTACAGTGGGAAAGGGGTATAATGAGCCAGCTTGTTCCAGCTCTACAGTGGGAAAGGGGTATAATGAGCCAGCCTGGTTCCAGCTCTACAGTGGGAAAGGGGTATAATGAGCCAGCCTGTTCCAGCTCTACACTGGGAAAGGGGTATAATGAGCCAGTCTGGTTCCAGCTCCACAGTGGGAAAGGGGTATAATGAGCCAGTCTGGTTCCAGCTCTACAGTGGGAAAGGGGTATAATGAGCCAGTCTGGTTCCAGCTCTACAGTGGGAAAGGGGTATAATGAGCCAGCTTGTTCCAGCTCTACAGTGGGAAAGGGGTATAATGAGCCAGCCTGGTTCCAGCTCTACAGTGGGAAAGGGGTATAATGAGCCAGTCTGGTTCCAGCTCTACAGTGGGAAAGGGGTATAATGAGCCAGTCTGGTTCCAGCTCTACAGTGGGAAAGGGGTATAATGAGCCAGTCTGGTTCCAGCTCCACAGTGGGAAAGGGGTATAATGAGCCAGTCTGGTTCCAGCTCTACAGTGGGAAAGGGGTATAATGAGCCAGCTTGTTCCAGCTCTACAGTGGGAAAGGGGTATAATGAGCCAGCCTGGTTCCAGCTCTACAGTGGGAAAGGGGTATAATGAGCCAGCCTGTTCCAGCTCTACACTGGGAAAGGGGTATAATGAGCCAGTCTGGTTCCAGCTCTACAGTGGGAAAGGGGTATAATGAGCCAGTCTGGTTCCAGCTCTACAGTGGGAAAGGGGTATAATGAGCCAGTCTGGTTCCAGCTCCACAGTGGGAAAGGGGTATAATGAGCCAGTCTGGTTCCAGCTCTACAGTGGGAAAGGGGTATAATGAGCCAGCGTGTTCCAGCTCTACAGTGGGAAAGGGTATAATGAGCCAGCCTGGTTCCAGCTCTACAGTGGGAAAGGGGTATAATGAGCCAGCCTGTTCCAGCTCTACACTGGGGAAGGGGTATAATGAGCCAGTCTGGTTCCAGCTCTACAGTGGGAAAGGGGTATAATGAGCCAGTCTGGTTCCAGCTCTACAGTGGGAAAGGGGTATAATGAGCCAGCCTGGTTCCAGCTCTACAGTGGGAAAGGGGTATAATGAGCCAGCCTGGTTCCAGCTCTACAGTGGGAAAGGGGTATAATGAGCCAGCCTGGTTCCAGCTCTACAGTGGGAAAGGGGTATAATGAGCCAGCCTGTTCCAGCTCTACAGTAGGAAAGGGGTATAATGAGCCAGCCTGGTTCCAGCTCTACAGTAGGAAAGGGGTATAATGAGCCAGCCTGGTTCCAGCTCTACAGTGGGAAAGGGGTATAATGAGCCTGCCTGGTTCCAGCTCTACAGTGGGAAAGGAGTATAATGAGCCAGCCTGGTTCCAGCTCTACAGTGGGAAAGGGGTATAATGAGCCAGCCTGGTTCCAGCTCTACAGTGGGAAAGGGGTATAATGAGCCAGCCTGGTTCCAGCTCTACAGTGGGAAAGGGGTATAATGAGCCAGCTTGTTCCAGCTCTACAGTAGGAAAGGGGTATAATGAGCCAGCCTGGTTCCAGCTCTACAGTAGGAAAGGGGTATAATGAGCCAGTCTGGTTCCAGCTCTACAGTAGGAAAGGGGTATAATGAGCCAGCTTGTTCCAGCTCTACAGTAGGAAAGGGGTATAATGAGCCAGCCTGGTTCCAGCTCTACAGGGGTAAAGGGGTATAATGAGCCAGCTTGTTCCAGCTCTACAGTGGGAAAGGGGTATAATGAGCCAGCCTGGTTCCAGCTCTACAGTGGGAAAGGGGTATAATGAGCCAGCCTGGTTCCAGCTCTACAGTGGGAAAGGGGTATAATGAGCCAGCCTGTTCCAGCTCTACAGTAGGAAAGGGGTATAATGAGCCAGCCTGGTTCCAGCTCTACAGTAGGAAAGGGGTATAATGAGCCAGCCTGGTTCCAGCTCTACAGTGGGAAAGGGGTATAATGAGCCTGCCTGGTTCCAGCTCTACAGTGGGAAAGGAGTATAATGAGCCAGCCTGGTTCCAGCTCTACAGTGGGAAAGGGGTATAATGAGCCAGCCTGGTTCCAGCTCTACAGTGGGAAAGGGGTATAATGAGCCAGCTTGTTCCAGCTCTACAGTAGGAAAGGGGTATAATGAGCCAGCCTGGTTCCAGCTCTACAGTAGGAAAGGGGTATAATGAGCCAGCCTGGTTCCAGCTCTACAGTGGGAAAGGGGTATAATGAGCCAGCCTGGTTCCAGCTCTACAGTGGGAAAGGGGTATAATGAGCCAGCCTGGTTCCAGCTCTACAGTGGGAAAGGGTTATAATGAGCCAGTCTGGTTCCAGCTCTACAGTAGGAAAGGGGTATAATGAGCCAGCCTGGTTCCAGCTCTACAGTGGGAAAGGGGTATAATGAGCCTGCCTGGTTCCAGCTCTACAGTGGGAAAGGAGTATAATGAGCCAGCCTGGTTCCAGCTCTACAGTGGGAAAGGGGTATAATGAGCCAGCCTGGTTCCAGCTGTAGATTCACTGAGTGGTCATAATTGGTCGCACTCTGTTAGCAGTTACGGTTGGCTTTTAAAAAGCGATTGGGGTTTGGTTTTCAGTGTTTTGTTGGTGTGTCCATGATTGATCAAGTCTACCATCCCTTTTCTTGTGTTCAAATTTATGAGAAAACAGTACATGTCTATACATGGTAAAAGTATGGTCTCCCGAATATGAGAACTATAGTTTTTGTACATGACATATTGTGTATGGAATCATTTCCTAAATATGTCACTCATTTCCACTTTAATATATGCAATTTTATGCATCCTGTATGTTGTAAAACATATTTTTCATGTAATTGTATGCAATATATTTGCATAAGTTGATGTGTATGACTGTGGTCACATGTAGTTATAGGCGGGACATTTTGTCAATATGAGAAATCAGTTTTTTTATATTTGAGGTATGATGTTTCGTTTTAGAGCATATTACTTTTTTGTAATGGTACAAAACCATCGTCGAACCTTGGCCTTTTCGCCATATGTAACAAGTAATAGCACTTAAGCGAAACGGATCTAAATATAGCTTGAAAATGATATTGAATCAGTCAGAACTGACCTCTGTATTGCTGCAGGCAGAAGACAATGTGCAAAAATGTAACTTTGAACAAGCCCAGCAAATTAGAAACTAGAAGAAACGGCTGTAAATCTGTGATGGGGAGCATAGTAATATCGCTTGGATTTTAGCGGCAATAACATACAAAAACTATATTGTAGCAACTGAAATGTATAATTATTTTGTCAATATGAGGAGAATGGGAGAGTTGTTTGTAGTTCACGTGGATCTGAATGTTTGCTGTTGGCTTCAGTGCCTGAAAACGAGTCACTTCCTCGGTGGAGCATTTGGTCGGTTGTAATGAACGGCAGATTTTATTGAAGTAGAATTGTCCAGATCCTTCCAGGACTCTCGGAACCCGCCCAGCTATAGCCGTAGGGACCGGGAAAATTAATGATTTTTTTGTTGGTTATTACAATTTAGGAGAGTTATCATTTATTTTTCTAATAATGTTTATTTATAAAATATACAGGCTATTTATTAAGACATTGCATTTGAGTTAAACGCATCGTATTGGTATCTAAGTATTGACCTCACATATTTCGTGTAGGCCTGTTTGAAAACCAGAAATTTGAATCAGTTTGATGACTCAGATGAAAATAATTTGAAATAATAATAATCTGGCTTTTAAGAGGCATTTTGTGTATTTATCTCTCAATAAATCAAATTTTCTTGCAACAACCTGGGTCCTGCACTTTATTATTTTCCAATTTTCTTTTTTAACTGTGCGTGGCATGGAGTTGTTTTTTGAAGGATCACTGTGTATCCTGGTGGTTTTGTGTTATTTTGAATGTACTTTAATTATTTTGAGCCCTTGCATTATTATTACATTTTTACCTGCTTCTATGCTTTTAAAACAAGGCCAAATTAAATAACTTTAAATTAAATTCTAATCGGAATATATTTTGCATAAACCTGACTAATATGTGTATATATATATATATTATTTATTTATTTTTTTGTAGTGGGAAAGTGTTGTTTTGTTCATCTTTTGTTGCCTTGAAAGTAAAGGTTTACAGTCAGTCTCACACTTCAGGTATGACTGCAGTTCTTGATGTAAAGTGTCCTCATTTCTATTTCTATTTTCTATTCTCTATCTATTTCTACGAAGACAACATACAAATATTAACCCTTTGAAGGGTAGGTGTTTTGGAATGTTTTTTTTCCAAAATTGTATTTCAGTGTTCTAGAACTCAATGATGCTTATTCCACCACACGGGGGCGCTCTACGCTAACAACTCTTTGACCACCAACTTTCCGAAATTATACTCTGGTTGTTTTTAATTGACGTACTAAATGTGCTGAAATTGTGACTTCCCGATTAGTGTCACACTGCGTGTATGTATACATATATATATATATATATATACAGCGGGGGCTGTTTCTAATCATGGCTATTCCACTTTAATTCACTTAAGTCACTTGATTAATGCAATGATTCTATTGTATGTCTTCATTTGATATGTTTGTTTATGTGTTGTGGGTCTGCTCTGTCTATGTCTTTTTTGTTGTTGCTGGGGCTACAACTGAAATTCCCGAAAGGGAAATAAAACTTATTCTATTCTATTCTATTATATATTATATAATATATAAAGTAATTTGCTGTCCAGTATTGATTCATCAATCAATGTGTCACTCTTTTCTTGTATTCAGCCTAATGTGTATTTTCTCGTCAAAGCATTTTGACACTTTTCCAGTACAGAAACTTGACACTTACTGCACTTCATTTCAAGAAGTATATGTAAAAACTGAACCACACTGCTGTGCCGCGTAAAGAGGAAGAGTAACCCGAGACAGATATCTGATAGCTATGTTAAACTTACCGTCAACACCGCTAAACTTCAATTATGGAATCTATCAAGCCAACTTGTGTAGTTTTCTTTTTCAACCTTTGACGAGCAGACAATACATTGAGGAAGGTGGACATCAAATTAAATTGTGGATTACTGTACAGTTTAAAAAAATATACAAAGAAATCTCTATATCACGTTTCTGTTGGGATCTAAATTGTCCTGGCTACGTTTGTATAGAATTTTAGGAAGTGAATATTTTTTATAAAATAAAACGTATCCGTTTAAATATACAGTTGGAACTTCCAAATAAAGCCATTGCAAAATGTTAAAACTTTGAAGTTGCACTTGACGTTGCCAACATATTTCCTCATTGAGCAATATTGACAGAAAGCCAAACTATTTTTTTCCCCACACTCTACATTCAACATATTTAAATTGGAAGTTGTTTAATTGATACATGTATGTGTCGCATAATTTTCTAATTATTGTTTCAGGTTAATCTTGTGTGTTCATTTATTTTAGTTATGTAAATAGCATGGGCAAGCAGGTTGTAATGCATTCAGGAAAAGTCCCTTGGTTTGTAAGCCCCGCTGCACATTTGCTTTCTTTCACGCAAATAAGTATGAAATTATCAGCGTCTTCAAAAACAAACCAACTGCATCCACCCGCAACAACATAATTTCAATCTTGGTACTTCGGATGTTGCTGTGGACAAATTGTAATTTTTTTTCAGGCACAACTCAGGCAGCTATTAAACCATACGTTTGCGACGACCGAGGTCCTTAAACAAAAACACAACAAAGTCTGCATTGTACAGTTGGCCACCAATAATGATGTGAATTATTAACAGCGGATGACGCTATAGTCTAAATAAATGGAGCTGTACGCGTAGGCTTTGATAGCGTGGGCAATCAGGTTCACCCACTCATCGCTGTGACATCGCCGGTTAAATTAAAAAATTTGGAGGACCCGCAGGCCAGAGACGGACAGACCCGGGGCCTGCCGAGCCGAAGTTGACCAAACTAGTCTGGATCCGCGCGAGTGGGGAAAAGAGGGAGCGCTTTCCCCATGGAGCGGATAAACCTGAGATAAAACGAACAAAAAATCTTATTTTTTACTCGACCGTTAACAGCTTACCAGGTAAGAGGGACGGTGACTACGTATTGTATTTTCAGCTGATGGTTAAATATATATTTTTTAAATAAAAATATGTATTGTGTTAGCCTTAACGTTACGGGTAAGTTAGCTTGTCAGTTGATAATAAAAACCGACGGTAGTGGGGCTCGTGCACCCTGCCTGGCAGTAATGAGTAGTTAGCATTAGCTTACTATAGTATATCGAGCCTAATGTTAGCATTAGCTTACTATAGTATATCGAGCCTAATGTTACCTGGCTAATTAATTGTTGGAATATGAAGAAATAACGTAAACTAGCTGCCTGTACTCAGTTCGGTGGTGGGAAGGACAACCATCGCTGTGTAACTTAGCCGCTTATCGTTAGCTGGGTGCTAGCTCGCTAGCAGGGCTAATAATGAGAGCCAAAATCCTGTTAATTCTTGTCAATACGGGTTATAGCGAATGGACTGAGCTCATTCCTTAAATTACAGATTATATATGTTTTTATTTTGCGCGCACTATAACGTTACTAATGTTAGCTAGCTGGCTTGAATGATGTAGCGATCACGTTAACGTTAGTGGATGCGACTTGTGGCTTTAAAAATACGCAGTCAGAACTGCAACGTGATTTTGTTGTTGTTATTCTTTCTTGTACACGTATTTATTTTTTTGAAAATATACTCTTGTAACGTCACTTTGTCAATAGAACCCGGTTCGCATGCCAGTTTGATAGATAACGTATCTAACATTCTCAGCAATCCGATACATGGTAACGTTGTATTATACCAGAGTTGTGTTTGACTAGCTAGCAGGACTAACGTTAACTGTTTGCTATCGTGATAAACTGTTAATGGCACCAGGCGTATCTCTGCCTGTTAAATCAGCGCACTGTAGTGTCGCGACTGTACCTGCGCGTCTAATTCATTTACACACAACTTGTACGACTAACGTAGTTTGTGGCTTGATTGATGTAATTCATACTCGGCTAATACTGGGAGCTATAACGTTACCCCTACCTTGGATTTCTTTATTTAGTTTGCTTCACCAAATCAAACTTTTATCAGTAATCTCACGATGCTATCAAAGTTTTGATTATATGACTATTGAGCTGTGTAGCTAATTAGTAAGACGAATTATGCGAATTTGGCAGATAAATGAAAAGTAGCCAAGAAAATTAAGTGACGACTAATGTAAAATCTCGACATTTTCGGGGCGAGAGAGACCTGGTGTATCGCTTTATTAATTGTAAGTTTCTGGGTGTGATCCTCGGAACCCCCGTGTCCACGATAATCTAAGTTGTGCCGGTGTTAGGCCACTATGGGGGGTGGTTATAGGAATCCCTGGCTGGTTTTACATGGGAAGTTGGGGTGTTTTCCGGTTTGTGTAGTAGTTACATTCGCGTTACTGGTGTCATGACTGACCCTTACCCACTTCTCTAAACCCACGCGCTGGCGTGCTGGCACGACAGTTCAGTATGTAATTGTGAGTGTGTTGGCGGCTCAAAGCGTTAGTCATTCTCCACGTTATGTTCCGGAAACTCTGCTCCTTTTACAGCAGACATCGACACACTTCCTCGTGCTGGGGTTTCATTATTTTGGTTAAACACGCACCCCGCTGACATTGTTGGTCATGTGCCTGGTACAGTCTGTCTGGTTTGCCTTTTTGTAGAGGCAGTCAAAATACTGTGAAAATAAATAACCGGTCCAAAAAAATAAAACGAAATGACTTTTTGTTGCAAAGCCGGGCACGTGTTCTTCCCCCCCCCCTCCCAGTTTCTTGTTACAGGAGACCAGTTTACTTGCTCAAAAGACTGACGGCAAACCCAGTTTTGTCCATCTTGACAAGGTTACACCAGCAGCTACTGTAGTATTTCAGTTACCCGCAAGATCGCCCCTTTTGGGGTTCAAAGAGGAAATAATTCAGAGTGAATCACACATCTTACTTATTTTTTATAGAATAAAATAATTTCCTGTGAGGGAACTTCAGTTGTAGCCACCAGCAACAACAAAAAATAAAGACTGGATGGATTCCAGATGATCTCCCAGCCTCCTCCAGATTCCACCTTTTCACGGGATGTACGGAACCTTGTATGCGTGCGTTTGTGTGTGTGTGCGTGCGTGCGTGCGTTTGGGTGTGTGTGCGTGCGTGCGTTTGGGTGTGTGTGTGGGAAAGGCGTGTAAGGTTATTCAGACCCCAGAGGGCGGGCTGAGCCAGGTGAATCACACGCTACATTACGGCGGAGTTGGCGCTTGGCTGTTGTGATTTGGGGGCTGTGCCAAACAGCTGTGCTGCTGCTGCGCATCAGCGCTGGAGCCAATCAGAGCACTTTATTACTGCACTGCGTAGGGAGGGAGGATGTCATCCCTCTGTCTTTCTCCATCCCTTCCTCCCGCTCTCCCTCTCTCTGTCTTTCTCCATCCCTTCCTCCCGCTCTCCCTCTCTCTGTCTTTCTCCATCCCTTCCTCCCGCTCTCTCTCTGTCTTTCTCCATCCCTTCCTCCCTCTCTCCCTCCCTCTCTCCCTCTCTCTGTCTTTCTCCATCCCTTCCTCCCGCTCTCTCTCTCTCTGTCTTTCTCCATCCCTTCCTCCCTCTCTCTGTCTTTCTCCATCCCTTCCTCCCGCTCTCTCTCTCTCTGTCTTTCTCATCCCTTCCTCCCTCTCTCCCTCTCTCTGTCTTTCTCCATCCCTTCCTCCCGCTCTCTCTCTCTGTCTTTCTCCATCCCTTCCTCCCTCTCTCCCTCTCTCTGTCTTTCTCCATCCCTTCCTCCCGCTCTCCCTCTCTGCCTCTCCCTCTGCCTCTCTTTCTCCATCCCTTCCTCCTGCTCTGCCTCTCCCTCTGCCTCTCTTTCTCTCCCTCCCTCTCCCTCTCCCCCTCTCTCTCTCTCGCTCTCTCTCTCTCTCTCTCCCCCTTTCTCCCTCTCTCTCTCGCCCCCTCTCTCTCTCTCCCTCCCTCTTCTCTGGTTCTTTGAGGTCTCCGTATTGTGATCCAGGCAGGCTGTTCTGTTCTGTTTCCATACTTGTGCTGAGGCTGCACTTTCTCCTCCACACACACACACACACACGCACACACACACACACACACACACACACAGTGAGAGATTGAGCTGGGGGAGGGGAGAAGCATATGGACTCAAGTAAAGATAAATAAATGAGTTAACCCCTCCCCTTTGGAACGGACAGTCATATGATACTGTGATGTCACCCCTCCACGCTGTCTTGCTTGGTGGTACTGTGGCTGCTGCGAGTGTTCTCTTCTGCAGGATGGAGTCTGTTTCACACACTGCAGGCCACACAGTATCACATTAGAGGCTCTTTTCTTGTCTGTCGTAAGACTGGCAGATCTGGGCGTCGGGCCGAGGACAGCAGCATGTGGTGTTTCCAGGTGTGGCTCCAGTGGTCAGGGACAGTGGCGTTTTATCGTGAGAGGGAGGAGAAGAGTGTGCGTCTTCCTCTCTTGCTCTGGTACCTGCCAGCGGTGCCAGCCTGCCCGCCGCACTGAGGCCCCCGGTGGCGAGGCGGGGTGCGGCAGTGGGTCAGACGGAACTTTAATTTCACGTTCGGTAATCGAGTTTCATGTGGGGGTAGGCCAGTTGTAACTGTGTGTGTGTGTGTGTGTGTGTGCACGCGTGTGTGTGTGCACGTGTGTGTTTTGTTTTTAATCTCTATGTGTTTTCCTGTGTGTGTGTCTGTGTGTGTCCGTGTTTGTTTGTCTGAGTGTGTGTGTGTGTGTGTTTGTGTGTATATCTGATCTCTCCTTCATTATACCTCCTGGACATACACATAAATAACAACACATCATTGAGGACAGTGCATCTGTAAAATAGCCTCCATTACAGTAACAATCCACACTGGCTGTTTTCTCTTAACGTTTAAGAGCAGCAGATCAGAGACCTGATAAACATTCAGGCATTAATGTCCACTTCTGAATTCAGCAGGGGTGCTGTAGCAATGGGGAAAGGCTACAAATGCATTACTAAATAGAGACTACGCTTGTTTTTGAATGAAAAGAACATGTTAATGTGGCAGCAGGGCTGTGTGTGGTGTGACCGTGTGGAACCTGTTTTAAATTTGGGGAGGTTGGGGGGGGGTGGGAGACCCCGGTTAACCGCAGCGCTGGCAGTCTGTCTCTCCGGCGTGCTCCCGAGCTATGGAATTTCCTCCTCCGCATCTGGATAGAGCGGCCGCGCCCTCGCCTGGGGGCGGGGCAGAACGCATGGGACCCGTCTGCACTGAGCGTGCCCGAGTACGAGAGCCGATCATCGTGCAGGAGGTTAGGATGTGGGCTGCGGAAAACTTATCCCAGATCAGTACCTCTGCTCTGGGATACCCTATGAATGCGAGCCCTGGAATGTTCTTTGGAGCGTAGACGCCAGTGCCTCAGGGTTCGCGCTACGAATACGAGCGCCGGGATGTTCTCGGTGCTCGCCGCCTTCAGTTCATCACCACAGCTGAAGGTAACCTGGGCGGTTTTTCACGAGGCGGGATTTAAGAAGTTAGCCGGCTAACTTTTGTAAATATTATGAATTTGATGAGATCCGATGTGGAAGGGTGCCTGGGTTACTTCCAAATATTTAGAAAAGTTTGCCGGCTAACTCGTTAATTCCGCTTTATGAAATACCCCTCTGTTTTGAGAACCTTTGTGCAACCCTGAGCGGACAGTTTTATGGGCCTTTTGGAGTGGAGGCTAAGTGCCACCGTCAGCAGCGGTGATGGGAGAGAATAGCTTTCCAAGATGGGTGGAGCTGTGCTGTCAATCACGTGACTGAACCAATCGAGAAGACTTTTCCGTCCATAGAGAAACACTGTGATTACTGCAGAGGAAGAGAGTCTTTGTTGATGGCTTCCACCTCCCGTTTTGGGGTTTAATGAAGACTCCTCCTTCATGCAATGATTCAGAGGCGTTGGCCATACAAGTAGAACAACTTAGGGAGGGGAACCGTTTATTTGGACAGAACGTTCATTCATCGGCCAATCGGCTGTGTTCTTGATACAAAATGCATTCGCTAGGGATTCATTTCAAACGCTGACCTTCTTCCTCCGAAAGCGGAGAACTGGTGTCAAATTCCAATTGGATGCATATTGTGATAATTTAGAGGAACGGCCCCAGGGGCTTTTTTGATTGGCTGACGGTTCTTTTCCCCCCTTTTTGTGTCAGTGGAAACCTGTTTGTTTTTTTTGGGCTTTGTTTTAAATGATAACCATAGGTGTGTTTGTGTCCTCAACGCAGGTCAGTTTAGTTTAGATCATTATGTAAATGCAGGCCTTGGACAGCGGCCAATGAGATCGCAGGAAGGTGCACGGTGAGGTTCCACAGCCGTTAAACGGGCTGCGCTTGTTGCTGCCATTGACATTAATACGGCCCCAGGGGCTGTTGCTTTTTGTCTTCGCTCATAAATTGCACCCTCTCCTGATTGGTCAACCTGTCCGGTGTGTGTGACACCATCTGCGGCCTTCATAGTGGATTTTTTGTGTGCAAGAGTGGGAGCTGGTGTGGCAACACTGGTGTGATAGAGCACATTGTATCCCCATCTAGGGCTGGGCGATACACAACATTGATAATTATCGAATGCAATAAAGGCCGTTGCCAACGTGTGGGGCGCCTTTTGAATGCGTGTGGGGCGCCTCTTTTTGTCTTTTTAAAAAAAAGTATACCCGATATACGGCAGTAAACATCCAAACTTCAGAGGCCGCGTGAAATGCTTCCGGGGGGTGGGGGTGGGGGTGGGGGTGGAGTTAGAGCATTCCTCTCCACAAATGGAGAAGCTGATGTGCCAGTTCTGATAAAAGAAGTGGACAAAGTTAAAGGGTGAGACAAAAACTGGTTTAGCTCAAGCACTCTGACAAAGACCTGTCAAAATCCCCTCAACATGCTTTCATCGTGCTCTTTGCAAACTGGAAAAATGAAAACTAGAAAGAGAAATTGCTCAGAAATGGAAACTACTTACTGGAATAATTGAACTCATGCAATGACTTTCTGGGAGCAGTAAGTTTATTTTGACTACTGTGATTGTGATTCAAATAAATTCTGAACAAAAATTTGGCTGGTGTTCAAGCTGTAGACAGCAGTTTAAGTAAAGCCGGTGTTTGGCTGGTGTTGAGGTTGTAGACAGCGGTCTCACACACAGACGGTAGCACACGTGTGACCGCGGTCCTGTTGTCAGACCGTAGCGTGTCCGTGGGGGTTGAGCACACGTGCAAACTTCAGACACGTCTCTGATTGTGTGCAGAACCTGCTGTTCTACTTCATACATTCCTCAATGAGAGAGAAAGATCAGGGAGTGAGAGAGAGATCACAGGGAGAGGGAGAGAGGAAGACAAAGGGAGAGAGAGATCATCAGGGAGAGAGGGATCACAGGGAGAGAGAGATCACAGGGAGAGAGAGATCACAGGGAGGGGGAGATCACAGGGAGAGGGAGATCACAGGGAGAGAGAGATCACAGGGAGAGGGAGATCACAGGGAGAGGGAGATCACAGGGAGAGAGATCACAGGGAGAGAGGAAGACAAAGGGAGAGAGAGATCACAGGGAGAGAGAGAGGAAGACAAAGGGAGAGAGAGATCACAGGGTTTTTCCTACATAGTAAATTATTTGGTGGCCGCTAAAATGATTTCACGGACCGCCAAAGGGAAATCGCAACTGCCAAAATGACAATAATTGAGAAAATATACGTACATCATATCCAAATTAATTTAATAAAATTTTTTGGGTGCAATATGGTCTTTCGGCCAGCGGATGGTGATCTATTGTACTAGTCGCCTTCAAGATGTCAGTACTCGGAGACGAGTAGAAGAAGCGTAGAACCATAGACTGTATAGAAATGCATAGAACCCGCGGCTCAGCTATTCTGTGGCGGAGAGCGACCTAAATCTTTGGGGCGACTCGGTAGAAAGACAGCGTGCGCAGCGAGTTGGATGGAACACGCTACAATTTTGAATTGGGCTACCTTAGAAGCCCTAACTTCTGAAAAGATCAAAGGTTTAACCCGATCCACGTTGGCGCCCCAAACTATCGGCTAGTGGTAGACGTATCGGTCCCAATTACAGTATTCATGTTTGTCTGAAATTATAAACTAGGCTACAGCTTTATGAAACATTTCCACTTTATCGACATTTCCACAGTGGCCACCTATCACATTTAGGGCTGAAATAGTTGATGTTGCTGTTATTATGTAAAATCACACATAGTGCTTCTGTACGTTTAAAAAAAAAAAAATTATAATAATAATAACCATAAAAAAGATTATAATTTTAATTTTTGTGTTAGAGTGTTGTTTATTTATTTTATTTATTTACTCGCGCACTGCATTCGCTCACATAGCTACCGCCAAAACCCATTTCTCAGCCAGGAAAAACCCTGGGTGTGTGTGTGTACCACGTGTGCGCATGTGTGTTTGTGTTTTTTTTGTCATGGTCGGTGATATACCTGCAGTTGCCATAGTTACACGGTGTGGGTTTCTCCCTCTCCTGTAAGCCAGAGAGCCGAGGCGTGACGGAGCGGAGCAGAGCAGCGTCCTGTATTTACAGCTAAAACCCTGACACAGGCCGAGCAACACACTCCTCCTCCTGTATTTACAGCTGAAACCCTGACACAGGCCTAGCGACACACTCCTCCTCCTGTCTCACACACACACACACACACACACACACACACACACACACACACAGAGACACAGAGAGAGACGCACTGCAGCGAGAAGTGCATGGTATAGGCATGGTAGAGCTGAGAACGGGTTTCCCCCGATAAATCTCGCCTGAGATCTGAGCTGTGTGTACAGTACATTCTTTGTGAGTGTTTCTCTTATAAATCTCACCTGAGCTCTGAACTGTGTATACAGTACATTCTGTGTGTGTGTGTGTTAGGGCTGGGCGATATACAACATTGATAATTATCGAATGCAATAACAGCCATTGCCACTGTGTGGGGCGCCTTTCTTTTCGTCTTTTTTTCTTTAAGTATATCCGATATACGGCAGTAAACATCCAAACTTCAGAGGCGATGTGAAATGCTTTCGGAAAACATCATCACTGCTGGTATCTATTGAGTGTTGATAAGCCAACCAGCAGCAAGGTCGTGCAGCTTCCACGTGATCATGTGATGTGTTTTTGTCAATCGCCCGAAAGGAGCAACGCCTTTCTGTGATGGTCCGTCTTATCAACACGCAGTAGTCAGCGATGACGTTTTTTTTCCCGGAAGAATTTCATGCGGGTTTTGTAGTTTAGATTACTACCGCATCAGGTATAATTAAAGAAAAAAAGACGAAAAGAAAGGCAATACCCCACATGGTGGCCACGGCCGTTATTGCAATCGATAATTATCGTCGCGATATATCACCCAGCCCTAGTGCGTGCGTGCGCGTGCGTGCGCGTGCGTGCGTGCGCGTGTGTGTGTGTGTTCTATAAATCTCACCTGAGCTTTCTGAACTGTGTGTACAGTACATTCTGTGTTTGTGTGTGTGTGTGTGTGTGTGTGTGTGTGTGTGCAGTCTCTTATCTGCTGGCCTGTCTGTAAGTCAATATTGAGCTTTGCTTTGATACCCAAATGTTTTGCCACATGTTGAGTTCAGCACGTTTCCCCCTTGCTTGAACATACACACATGCACACGTGCATTATACACACACACACACACACACACACACACACACACACACACACACACACACACACATTATATATCTCTTAAACTTGCACTCACTCTCTGACCCTAACCACTCACTCTCTGACCCTAACCACTCACTCTCTGACCCTAACCACTCACTCTCTGACCCTAACCACTCACTCTCTGACCCTAACCACTCACTCTCTGACCCTAACCACTCACTCTCTGACCCTAACCACTCACTCTCTGACCCTAACCACTCACTCTCTGACCCTAACCACTCACTCTCTGACCCTAACCACTCACTCTCTGACCCTAACCACTCACTCTCTGACCCTAACCACTCACTCTCTGACCCTAACCACTCACTCTCTGACCCTAACCACTCACTCTCTGACCCTAACCACTCACTCTCTGACCCTGTGGCCCACGAGCCTGTAACTCAGTTCAGTCAAACCTGAGGAGCTTTAAGACATTTTTTTATCTTGTAGTGACTCATTAGGATCACAGCAGAATGTGCCACTTATCTTCCCTGCTGGAGGAATCCCCTGCATGCAAACGGCCCCACAGCCTGGGCCGCCTACACGCAATAAGTGATTCATTCCACAAAGGGCCAGAATCATGGTTTAACTGTGTGAGAGAGCTTGTGTCTGTTCGATAAGGTTTGGGGCTTGGGGTTCAGGAGATTGCAGTCCTTTGGGGGTAATGTGATGGACGGTGCTGTGTATACTGTCCTTGTCTCTTCTCTCTCCACCCTGTCTTCCATTGTGTGTTTCAAGTACCCTTTTATTTCAAGACCTTAGCTATGATTTCTTAACACAGGTATAAATTCTGATGAGTCAGACCAGACTGTATCATACTCGTACTCTGCATCCGTCCGTCCGTCCACTGAATGACTTTTGTTCAAGGAGTGTGGGTGTCTGCAGTCTACACTCTCCCAAGCAGCAGTTGGGTTTGTGTGATGTACGCGGTTGCGGTTGGAGATGATTGGCCTTGTGCTCAGCCCAGACAGTGTCATACTCGTACTGTGTGTGTCCTGAATGTGTTTTTATTTATTTATTTATTTATTTCAGATTTTCACCCATGTTTTCGCAATTTGGTAGCCAATTGAACCCCTATTCTAATTCAGTTTTCTTCGTGTAGAAACCGCTAGAATATCGCCGCTACACAACCCCGTCGGCCGGTAGTAGGAAAGAGGGCGCCTCGTCCTCTTCAGGGCGCGACTCCTCGAGCTCCTGACTGTGATTCCAACTCGCCCAGGTTCTGTGCTCAGCGATTCTCTCCGAGCCCCTCCCCCCACCCGGGAGCAGCCGCCAATTTCCACTCCCACAAGGTACCGGCCATACTCGGATCTGGCAGGACCGGGGCGCGAACCCCGATCCTCAGAGTACAACTGCACCGACTGAAAGTCGCTATTACCGTTATACCACCGCGAGTACCACCTCTGAATGCCTTCTGATCAAGGCGATATGCACCTAATGGCTCAGTCAGCGGCCCGTGGCCCGCGACTCATCGAGGTTAATTTCCCGCCAGTTGCGTAACAAACGCTCTGATCTGTTCCGTCTGCGGGAGAAAGTTTCACATCTGTAAAGTGGCTGCGTTGAGTTGTGCTTGTCGTTTTAGTCGCGGCTTTTCGAGCTTGTCGCCGTGTAGCGCTGACTGACAAATGTAGGCGTTTCGTGCTAATGTATTACCACGTCGTGCTAATGTATTAGCATATTGCGCTAACGTATTAGCATGTCGTGCTAATGAGCGTCAATAAGACTGGAATCGTTTTACTGTCACTAATTAGAGCAGTGGGGTAGGGCCGTCTGTTATTACTTGTCGTTGTTCTTGTTTAATAATATTCCAAAAATATCCAGAACTAGAGATAAGTTTAAAGATTGTGGCTGAACTCTCCTTTCTTCCCGCAGAGCCTCATGGGAGACACGGACGTGGCGCTGCCCCCCGCCCGGTTGGAGGAGCTCCAGCACAGCCCCTCCTCGGCCTCTTCCTCCTTCTTCTCCTCCTCGGCCTCCGCCTGCACCTCCTCCTGCCCCTCTTCTCCCTCCACCTCCTCCACCACCTCTTCCTCCGTGCACCTCCACGCGCCGAGCAGTCCGTGCAGCAGCTCCAGCAGCAGAGCGAGCAGTCTGAGCGGGAGCGAGGGCCTGCGGGGGCCCAGCCCACCCTTGGGCGTCATTTCGGAGGGCGAGGCCGAGCCGGGCGCGGTCATCGACCCCGAGGTGGCCAAGGCCGCCTGTCGGGAGGTCCTGGAGAAGGTCATGCTCCGGGAGGGGGAGGAGCCAACGCTGCCAAACGGCACCGCCCCCCACGAGGAAGGCGGTGTCGTGGGCGGGGCTGGGAAGCCCCCCCGGATCCGGGAGGAGGACGAGGAGGAGCTCCCGACGGTGACGGGGATGAGGAAGGGGCGCGGCACGCAGCAGAGCCAGAGGGACTGCCAGGCCTCCAAACAGTCGTGGCTCCTGCGGCTCTTCGAGTCCAAGCTCTTCGACATCTCCATGGCGATCTCCTACCTGTACAAGTCCAAGGAGCCGGGCGTGCAGGCCTACATCGGCAACCGGCTCTTCAGCTTCGGCGACGACGACGTGGACGTGTACCTGCCGCAGCTGCTCAACATGTACGTGCACATGGACGAGGTGGTGGGCGACGCCATCCGGCCGTACGTGGTGCATCGCTGTCGCCAGAGCGTGTCCTTCTCGCTGCAGTGCGCCTGGCTGCTCGGCGCCTACTCCTCCGACATGCACATCTCCACGCAGCGGCACTCTCGCGGCACTCGCCTGCGACGCCTCATCCTGTCCGAGGAGCTCAAGCCGCCGGCCCCGCCCGAGTCCGGCCTGTCGCCCTCCAAGCGCACACACCAGCGCTCCAAATCAGACGCCGCCGCCAGCGTGAGCCTCGCCAGCGGCCTGAAGAGGACCGCCAGCAACCCCAAAGTGGAGAGCAGCCCTGACGAGGTGAGGTCTCTTTTATCTCTCTAAACTCTTTAACTGGTGTAAGGTCAAGGTCGTATGTGATATTTCCCTGTGTTTAGCGGTGTATAGCAGTGTGTTGTTTTAGGATTTAGCAGGATGTGGGCCGTGGTACAACCAGCGATGCTCCACAGGAGGCATTCTCAAGCCCTTCCTCATATCGGACTGTTATACACTCTCAGAAGCGAGAGAGCGTGGATATTGTTAACAGTTTTTAAAGCGGCGTGTGCGAGTGAGCGGACTTTCCTGTGCCTCAGTGTAGTCTCTTTAGACAGATCTTGGCTGTTTGTGTGAATCAGCAGGAGCTGTGTGTGTGTGTGTGTGTGTGTGTGTGTGTGTGTGTGTGTGTGTGTGTGTGTGTGTGTGTGTGTGTGTGTGTGTGTGTGTGTGTGTGTGTGTGTGTGTGTGTGTGTGTGTGTGTGTGTGTGTGTGTGTGTGCACTGCACTGCACTGCAGTGAAAACACTTTTGCAGCTGTATTAGTGTGTGATGTCTTTCACAGGCTAGGGTCTGCCTGTCAGTTTGTGGCGTCTGTTTTGTTCCCCATCTGTGGGCCCCGCCTCCATTGGGAGGCTGCAGAAGGGACAGACTCTGGCCGATGCTCAGTTGTAGGGGGGGGTGAGGGGGGGCTGGATGAGGGTTTGTTTTTTGGACGGGCAGATGGGGAGAGCCTGGATGAGGTCATCACCTGTTAGGGAAGCTGGAGGCCAGAGTGTGTGAACCACACATGCTGTGTGTGTGTGTGTGTGTGTGTGTGCGCGCGCATATTTGAGTACTGTCTCATGCAGATGGTGCTGGTCTGAGCTCTCTCTCTCTCCCTCTACGCTGCGCAACACTAGGATACACAATGCTATGCTACGTTACACAATGCTACACTACACAATGCTATGCTACGTTACACAATGCTATGCTACACTACACAATGCTATGCTACGCAACCTGCTTCTTTTTTTACCACTGGGGATGTGTTCACTTCTCTTCCACACACTTCCTCTCTACCCCCCCCCCCTCACATGCTCGGAGGGTGACGAATGTTCGGCCCTCCCCCTATGCTTTCATCCACACGTCTCCCTTTTGCCTGCCTGCCTGTCGCCACGGCAACGTGTTGGAGGGGGCGGGGTGGGGGTTGTGTGCACACAAGCTTTTATAGGAGCCAGCCTCTCTCTACACGTGCCTTTATTTGGACACGCCGTCTCGGATCAGCTCGCACATGTAACAGAAACGCTAACGGCGCTAAACGCTATTAGCTGGGATAATGCCCTCAGCCTCAGTGAGTGTGTGTTAGCGCCTGGCGGTGGGGGTATCCGCCAACGTGCACTGATGGGCTAAGGGGAGAGGATAAACCGTGTCTCTGTAGCGTGACCGCAAGTGGCCTCGCACAAAGACCCCTCACCTCCCCCCAATCACAGTGTCCGCAAGTGTGGCCCCCACTCGTGGCTGGTAACTGCTTCCTGTGTGTTACGCGGTCGCATACGCGGCACTCTGCCTGAGTTCATAAAGGCGTGGCGGGTTTGGTGGGTTGTGCGTGTGACTGTAGTTTAACATGCAGAGCCTGTAGTATGAAGTACACTCGGGGTGATGGGACACACACACACACAGTTTGTTTAATACAGGGCCAGCCTGCTGCACACAGGGACATACACACACCCTCTCAGGGTCCTTATACACTTCTCATAGTGCCTACACTCTGCGTGTGTTTGTGTGCGTGCGTGCGTGCGTGCGTGCGTGCGCGAGAGAATGGAGAACAGTGTGAGAATTGGCGGGTGACAGATGGCCAGTGCATCATGTGTCTGATCGCTGCGCGTGTGGGTGGCGTGGGCTGACAGCGTGGGCTGTAAAAATCGCCGTTCTCCAGTTTCTCTCTCCCTCCACCCTGTACTTCCTAACACTCTTCTTTTCCAGGAGTTGAGTGACAGCGTTGACAGCCTGGAATCAGAGAGCGGTGCAGTAAGTCATGCAGTGGTGCATTGTGGGATATCGGCTGTCGCAGCCGGGGTCTTCTCTTCCCAGGTGATCTACTGTGACATCTTAGTCTGGAAAAATCTAACGCCGTTATGCTTGTGTTGGCCGGGATCGAAGCCGAACTCTGGCTCATCCGGATCGAGCTAATGAGCGAGCGGCCCCTCCCCCCTCCTCCGGCAGCGCTGTTCTGAGAGAGAGATGGGATGGGCGAAAGTAAACAAACGCCTGTTCCAGACAAGGGGGGGCCCTTGTTTAGTGTGAGCCAGAGTTTCGGTTTCGGTCCAAACCGCGTTCGATTGATCCCTTTGATCATTTCTGGAAACAATCGGACACCGTTTGCCTCAGGTTTGCAGCAGAGGTGCAGATTCCCATCTGAGCAGTAGCCATTTTCACTTCAACTACACTAAAATAAACAAAATAAAAATGAAAAAAGTGCTGTAACTAACCTGCAATTTGGCAGCAAGGGATTCTGGGACTTGTAGTTCTTTGCTGCAGATGTGACACAAACAGGAGCAGGGTTGGTGCCCCTCGGTGTTGCCATGGTAATCGGGAATGAGAGGCTTCTCTGGGATGATGAAGATGATGGTGTGGGTGATGATGATGGTGGGGTTGATGGTGATGATGAAGATAATGATGGTGATGAGAGAACATGTTTGATGTCCATGTCCTGCTGCCGAAGCTCCATGCCTCCTCTGATCGAGCCTTAGACTGGTTTAGTCCACTAAGACCTGATAGGGCTATGTCTCAATTGCAGTCCGCTGTGAAGAATTCAGATATCGGCCTCCACAGTAACTCCATGAACCCTCCTTTCATTTTTATCACACATTTTTTAAGCACCACCCCCCCGCAAAATAAAAAGAAAGGAGAAAGGTTGCGGATGGAACCAAACATTCCTTTGGCTGATGGGGGGTGAAAGTCCACCTTTGTGTGCAGGTGTGGCAGGAGGTGTGAGGTAAACACGGGGAATTTCAAGCGAGGGCATCTGTAGAATGATTGTTTATTGGGCTCAGATAAGATTACTACTTACTGAGATTACTGATCACAGCACTCCCAGTACGGAGTGGAGGTCTAGCAGATCTGTTCGCGGTCACGCTGACGCTGTTTTCACGCTAATCAGCGCCGTTTACTGCCGCGATGACACAGAAAACATTCTGTACGCCTGTTCGTCCCGGGGAACGGCGGTAAACACCCGCAGTGCGGACTCTTACGAAACCTCGGGGGGGGGTAATTGGTACGGAGAGGCCGTGACGGGGGGTGGAAACTGCGCTCCTGAAGCGTAGCGGTTAGAGCAGTTCGCCAGCTCGTATCTCTACCGAAGACTGTAGAAAAATATGGACAAAGAGACTGTGACGTCACCCATCGAATTTCCATGGGCCTGGTCCGGCTCGTCCACTCAGCACGCCGCAAACTACCGCGGATTGGTCCACAAAACGACACGATTACTTAACAAATCGGCACATCGGGAGGGAGGCGTTAGACAAAGAAAGAGCACCTATTGCAACTACATGTTCTTGTGGGGAAAAATGTATTCACTTCGTATTTTGACCGCATTTGATACCATTGACTTGCATTGAAAAATGGGCCTGAAAGACCTATACTGGAGCCAACCGCAGTGGC
Source organism: Ilyophis sp. 1 JC-2022 (assembly GCA_022702515.1). Classification (NCBI taxonomy): domain Eukaryota; kingdom Metazoa; phylum Chordata; class Actinopteri; order Anguilliformes; family Synaphobranchidae; genus Ilyophis; species Ilyophis sp. 1 JC-2022. Next base: position 65,965,542 of record CM040395.1, on the reverse strand, counting down.
GCTAGTGAGCAACGTCTCTCGCCACTCTCAGCCAAACCAGGAAGTGAGCTTCAAAAACGAAGCCCGGTTTTGGCCTCTTGATCTCAACCTTATCCACTGTGAACAAAAAAGCAAGACTGATCCCAGACTGCGGTCCAGATGACAGCATCTTTCAGAGTAGCCAGTGCTGATCTGGGATCGGTTTTTGCCCGTGTTTTCCAGTCTTGTTGCCGCTGCCCCCTGGAGGTGTTTTATAGGTATTGCAGGCTGCTGACCTTTTTAGAGCTGATCCTCCTGGTGGTTTCTGAGTGTGAAATGGTACTGAAATTAATGGCTTTTCTCTCTGCTGCGCCGTACCCATTTCACGTGGTCAGAAAGCCGTGCGTTGGCGGGTTTGAAAGGATTTCTCGTGTGGGTGTTTTGAAGGTGGAGGTCTCTGGGGGGGTGTGTCTGGGTAATGCCCTCTAACTTTTTCTCTTTCTCTTTCTCTTTCTCTTTCTCTTTCTCTCTTTCTCTTTCTCTTTCTCCCTCTCCCTCTCCCTCCCTCCCTCCCTCTCTTTCCTGCAAATTCCTTCTTCTCCCGTACTCTTCCTCCTCCTCTCTCCCTTACTCTTCCTCCTCCATCTCTTTTGTGTTCTTCCTCACCCTCCTCGTTCTCTCTCCTGTACTCTTCCTCCTCTCTCCCATATTTTTCGTCCTCCTCCTCTCTCCTGTACTCTTCCTCACCCTCCTCATCCTCTCTCCTGTTCTCTTCCCCCTGTACTCCTCCTCTCTCCTGTACTCTTCCTCCTCCTCTCTCCTGTACTCTTCCTGCCCCAGCCTGTGCGTGTGACGCCCCAGAGGGAGTTTGTAAAGTCTCTGATGGGCATCGGGAAGCGCTTGGTCACACTGCCCACCAAAGAACAGAAGACCCAGCGGCTCATCTCCGAGCTGTCGCTGCTCAACCACAAGCTTCCCGCGCGCGTCTGGCTGCCCACTGCCGCCTTCCACCACCACGTGGTGCGCGTGCCCCATACGCAGGCCGTGGTGCTCAACTCCAAGGACAAGGTGAGGGAGAAGGGAAGGGGGTCTACTGTACCGAACCGTATTCATTCATCTTCACTAAAGCAGTGAGTGAGTGAGTGAGTGAGTTCCGTGACCCCCCCCATCCTGACGGCGCTGTGTGTCCCCTGCCAGGCCCCGTACCTGATCTACGTGGAGGTGCTGGAGTGTGAGAGCTTCGAGGCGTCCAGCGTTCCCGCACGCATTCCCGAGACGCGCATCCGATGCACGCGCTCGGCAGAGAACCTTCCGGACTGCGGAATCACACCCGAGCAGCGCGCCAGCAGCTTCTCCACCGTGCCCAACTACGACAACGACGACGAGGCCTGGTCCGTGGACGACATCGGCGAGCTGCAGGTGGAGGTAAGTGTAACGTGGCCTCCGCACGACATCTCCATAGAGACGTGACTCGCCGCTATACATCTAAGCAAGGGATCATGGGAAATATGGTTATGTCTGGTATCTCTGGCTCATGAGAAAACAGGGCACAGTGGGCATAGCAGTTGTGCTGTGCTTTTTTTAATCCAGAGGTTGTGGGTTCAAGTCCCAGGCAGGGCACAGCAACACCCCTGCTCTTAGTCAAAGGTCCTATAGCTGACGTTCTTCAGTGAATATGAAGTGGCGTAAGTGCTCTGGACAATTAAGAATGAGTTGTAGAACTTATTTGAGGATCTGATCATCGTCTTTGGACATGAATATTCGGTGTTACCGTGCAGTGTTGGTGATACTCTGTATTGGATATCAGCTGGAGTAACTGTCGCATTACCCAGAACTCAGCAAGTAGGTCACAAGTTTACGTTACCAAACCATAGCAGTGAGTCACGCTGTTGTTTTTGTGTTGTGTAACCTGCTAAAAGCCCTCATTTGACCCTTCTAATGGGCTGCATTACATTTCATTGCTGGCATTTAGCAGGCGCTCCACAGCGTGAGCATTGTTTGCACAGTAACCTTTTATGCAGCGGGATATGAACTGAAGCAATGCAGGTTAAGTATCTGACTCAAGGGTACAACAGCAGTGTCCTACCTGGGAATCGAACCTGCAACCCCAGTTCCCTAACCATTGAACTGCACTGCCACAAACATTTATTTTCTGACATTCTTCATAAACTTCACATCACTTTTCGGTATTCAGTGGACACTCTTATTCAGAATGACTTACACTTATAACATAAAGTGTGTTCTGTGTGTTTTTGGGGTGTCTCTGCATTGTGCTTTAGTGCCGCTGTGTGTGAGATCACTTCCGTAGCCTCGCAGTAACACTGGATACCCGTGTGTGTCTGAGGAATAACAGCAGCCACGTCGGCAAGGAGTCGTCACACATGCTGTCCAAAACCCGCCATCCATCACCCGCCATCAGTCCCTACACACAGCCGCCCACGCTCCCGTCGTCACACACGCGCTCACGGTGCTTCCTCATTGGTGCCTGGAAGCCCCGCCCCCAGCGAGTGAGACTGCCGCCAGTCCTACGCTGTTCCGCTTCCCACGCGCTCACAAAACCTCGGCATCACAGAAACGCACACATACCACACACACACACACACACACACACACACACACACAGACAGGGCTGGCTGAATGCAGCAAGCCTGATTCAGGTTAGTGAGAGAGGTTAACTACACAACAGTAGTAGTAACCATTAAAAATAATAACAACAGTAATTTCGTTATGCATTCTCCTCTAATTCTCAATGTGTACCCCAAAGCTTACTGCTCATTGCAGGTTGGTTTATTGTGTGTGCTGAGCGCCCCCTGGTGGCTGTGGACTGAATAAGCAGTGTGCTCTCTCTCTCTCTCTCTCTCTGCCTCTGTCAGCTCCCGGAGATCCACACTAGCAGCTGTGACAACATCTCCCAGTTCTCTGTGGACAGTGTCACCAGCCAGGAGAGCAAGGAGCCTGTCTTTATCGCTGCCGGCGACATCAGGTACCTGTGACATTACAGTCACATGACCTGTGACATTACAGTGAGGCGTGTCACATGACCCGACCGAGTCCTCATCTGTGCCAAAGTGTGTGGGCAGATTATGTGCCCAGTTATGACGCATTCGCCTCTTGCACACAGATTAAAATAAAGCTGCATTATCAGACCGGAAACGGGCTCAGTTCGTACATGCGTGAAAGGTGTGTTCGGTGTTTTTATCCATTGTCTTGTGAACTGCACCCTCTCACCCTGTGATATTCCTGTGTGTGTGTGCGTGTGTGTGTGTGTGCGTGTGTGTGCGTGTGCAGGAGGCGTCTCTCTGAGAATCTGGCTCACACGCCCACCACGTTTCGGAGGGACCCAGAGGACCCCTCTGCTGTGGCCCTAAAGGAGCCTTGGGAGGAGAAGGTCCAGTGAGTGTCACATAGCCTTACCCTTACCATTAGCCTTGCTATTATCATTAGCCTTACCCTTACCATTAGCCTTGCTATTATCATTAGCCTTACCCTTACCATTACCCTTACCATTAACCTTACTGTTACCATTAGCCTTGCTATTATCATTAGCCTTACCCTTACCATTAGCCTTGCTATTATCATTAGCCTTACCCTTACCATTAACCTTGCTATTACCATTAGCCTTACCCTTACCATTAGCCTTGCTATTATCATTAGCCTTACCCTTACCATTAGCCTTACTGTTACCATTAGCCTTGCTATTATCATTAGCCTTACCCTTACCATTAACCTTGCTATTATCATTAGCCTTACTGTTACCATTAGTCTTGTTATTAACGTTAGCCTTGTTATTAGCATTAGCCTTTCTGTTACCATTAGCCTTGCTATTATCATTAGGCTTTCTGTTACCATTAGCCTTGCTATTATCATTAGCCTTACTGTTACCATTAGTCTTGTTATTAACGTTAGCCTTGTTATTAGCATTAGCCTTGTTATTAGCATTAGCCTTTCTGTTAACATTAGCCACAGTTACCATTATATTGATTAGGTGTTGCCTCTGAATGCTCGCTTGTTCTCTCCGTTCCAGGCGGATAAGGGAGGGCTCTCCATACGGCCACCTCCCAAACTGGCACCTGCTCTCCGTCATCGTCAAATGTGGGGACGACCTGCGGCAGGAGCTGTTGGCCTTCCAGGTGCTGAGCCAGCTGCAGGTAACGTCACCACGGCGACCTCTCTCCGGCCTTCCCCTTGGATGTTTTAAGGAGAAGTTACCGAGTTAGCTGCTGTAGCCTCAGAGACTCCAGGTTACAGGTTAAATCTAGTCCTGAGTCCTTAGAGAAGGTGGCGTGGGCTGTCTTGTCTGTATGTTGTGACGGGTTTACGTTTTTCTCTCCCTCCTCCTCCAGTTGATTTGGGAGCTGGAGCGCGTCCCGCTGTGGATCAAGCCCTATAAGATCCTGGTGATCTCGTCGGACAGCGGGATGATCGAGCCGGTGGTGAACGCCGTGTCCATCCACCAGGTGAAGAAGCAGAGCCAGATGCCGCTGCTGGACTACTTCCTGCAGGAGCATGGCGGCTACACCACAGAGGAGTTCCTGACCGCCCAGCGAAACTTTGTACAGAGCTGCGCCGGGTACTCCCTCATCTGCTACCTGCTGCAGGTCAAGGACAGGTGAGCCCACCGCTGCCTCTCCCTCTCCCTCTCCCTCTCTCTCTCTCTCACCCCCACACTGTCCATTCTCCCTCCCTCTCTCTCACCCCCTCCCTCTCTCTCACCCTCCATTCTGCCTCCCTCTGCTCCTCTCTCTCTCCCACCACACCCCCTCCCTCTGTCCTCTCTCTCTCACCCCCACACTGTCCATTCTGCCTCTGTCTCCCTCTCTCTCACCCCCACACTGTCCATTCTGCCTCTGTCTGCCTCTCTCTTTCTGTCTGTTCCGCTGTCTCTCCCTCTTTCTCTCCCTCCGCCTCTGCCCCTCTCCCTCTCTCTTTCTCTCTGTTCCGCTGTCTCTCCCTGTATCTCTCCCCCTCTCCCCCCTCTCTCTTTCTGACAGTATGTGCTCCGTCTCCAGGCACAATGGGAACATACTGCTCGACTCTGAAGGCCACATCCTGCACATCGACTTTGGCTTCATCCTGTCCAGCTCCCCCCGTAACCTGGGCTTTGAGACCTCCGCCTTCAAGCTCACCAGCGAGTTTGTGGACGTGAGTCTCGAGTCATTCCTGGAAATATCAGATGTTATCGCGGCACACAAATCTAATCTATGTGTGCTGACTTGAATTAAGCTTCATGTTCACAGAAATTTGTGGAGTAAATTAAATGCGCTTGCAGTTTCCCACAAAACACATCACCTGCATTATGTTCCCTAACTGGCGTCTCTCCGTCTTTCCCTGCCCCCTCTTTATCTCTCTCTCCTCCCCCTCTCGCTCTCCCTCTCTCAGGTGATGGGAGGGCTGGATGGAGACATGTTTAACTACTATAAGATGCTGATGCTGCAGGGCCTGATAGCAGCGCGGAAGCACATGGAGAAGGTTGTGCAGATCGTGGAGATCATGCAGCAAGGTACCGGCACTGTGACATCACACACGGGAGGGGGGGCCTCAGGTCAAAGGTCTTTTGGCAGCTGGCTCTGAGTCTTGCATTCTCATGAGAAAGAGAAGTGAGAGGGATTGGGTGACCGATGAATTTCACACAACAGGAAATGATGAAAAAAAATGGATGCTTTATCTGATTGGTTCAAAGGTCAGTATAAATCCAAGGCACTGTTGACAGTTTCTGGCAGTGTTAGTTTACAGTCGACCCTTTGAAAAGTAGGTTTTTTGGAATGTTTTGTTTTTTCAAAATTCCAAGTTAGTGTTCTAGAACTCCACTGCTTTCATTTACCAGTAGTGATTGTTACATCAGCACTAGAATGTTCAGTTAAGAAGATGAAACTCACACATTTGTAATCATACGCCTTAAAGGGTTAAACTTGCCTTCGTAAGTGAACCCTGTTGAAGATTGCTCTGAAGGTCTTGGGCTCGTGTCCGCAGAGAGGACGAGACGCTTCCTGTCACGGTGTTTTTCTTTTCCTGATGCCTTGTGGTCGTGTCAGGGCAGTTTTCTGTGTAATTTGGCATGACTGTAGTATGAGCTGAAACGCTGGGCTTCTCTCTCCTCCAGCTCTTTAGTCTGTACTAACAGAGATAGAGGCTCATTTGAAAGGGCTTTATTGTGCATTCTCCATTCAGCCGTTTAAAATAATAAGCCAATTAGGTGTTTGGAGCTTTGGCTCAAAGTAAAATGGAGATTGACTGATGAATACACACACACACATACTGTACTTATACACAGACATAAGCACACACACACATACAGATATAGGCCCTCCAGTTGACGTCTAGCATGGACTCTTTTCCAGGATCCCACCTGCCCTGTTTCCATGGCTCCAGCACCATCCGGAACCTGAAGGAGCGTTTTCATATGAGCCACACGGAGGAGCAGCTGCAGGTTCTGGTGGACCAGATGGTGGACGGGTCCATGCGCTCCATCACCACCAAGCTGTACGACGGCTACCAGTACATCACCAACGGAATTCTGTGAAACACACACACACGCATACACACACACACACACACCACCAACGGCATCCTGTGAAACACACACACACCTATACACATGCATACACACACACACATACACAAACGCATACACGCACGCACGCACGCACGCACACACACGCATACACAAACGCATACACGCACACACACACACACCACCAACGACATCCTGTGAAAACACACATACACAAACACATACACGCACACACACCACCAACGGAATCCTGTGAAAACACACATGCACACAACTGTACCGACTCGACACGTGCTAAGACTGCAAGAGGCCACGCCTCCTCACTTCACCGCCTGCCACTGTGTGTGAAGCCCCTCCCACTTGGAGTGATGTAATTAGGCCCTGCCCTTCTGAGGGTGGTGCCCTGGATCCATGGACACTTGTGACCGTTTGCTCTGCCCAGCCTTGCTACTTGGAGTCTGGGGATTATAAAGGAGCTCATTGGCTTAGCCATGTGACACAGACGCGTCTCTTGAACCCGTGCCGCCCACCACCATATCTCAGCCCCTCCATCGTGCTCCGCTATGGAAACTATCCCTTCTTTTTTTTTGTTGTTGTTTTTACACTTGTTTACCTCATTTGCCCCCGGTCCTGTCCCAGCATGCAGCTGCTCAGGGAGGGGGCGGAGCCACAGCGAGCCACATCCACCGGGAAGGCGACGAGAAGAATCAGTTCAGCTGCTGCTGCAGGTGGAAAAAACAGGGGAAGCACCCCCCTCCCCCCCTCCCCACACCTCCACAGAGGAGCCTCAGGCTGGCAGGATGGTGACCTTGGCGCTGGCTCAGGTATCGGGGCCTGCACCCCCCTCCAGTCCCATCCCATTCCGGACGGCTCGGAGTCGTGTTTCCAGGCCCAGGGTGGGGAGCAGGAACTGATGCAGGTTCCTCTAAAGTCACCCAACACTCCGGAGCGGAACTGTGACTCCTCTGGGTAGAGAAAACAAGCGGCTACATTAACACTAGAGGCTGCTAACAGAAGCTCGCTGGGGAGTCTGGGATATCTGTGGTTATGAAACTCTGAGGGGTGAAAGTTTTGAGGGTGAATCCTGGACAGTGGTCACCTGTGACACTACACCTGCCGTTGGCTAGACCAGCACTACTCGACTCCAGGTTCTGCAGGTTAAGGACCTCGAGGCTACAGTGGCAACATCCTAACTGGGAATCAAGCCCAGGTCCTTACCCATTATACTACACTGCCTACCAAGCACTACACTTTCTGAACCAAGGAGGTAAAATAATGAGTGAAGTCCGGTGGTGCCGTGCACGGTTGGAGTGAATATCTGCAGGACCTGGAGTTGAGTAGTGCTGGGCTAGACTATAGTAGACAGTGGTTGGAGACGAGCCCTTCCCATAATCAAATTAAATTAAATAGAGGGGACTTGTAACTTTTGTTTGTTTGTTATACTAACCCCCTCCCTTCCCCCAATATTCCATATGTTTTGCATGTGATGGAGGGGTACGAAAGCACACTGAGAAACACTCCCGTCATTTTCGAGAAGAACCTGCCCCCCTCCCCCGGAAGGGCGGGGCAAGGATGGGGTTCAGCGGTCTCCTGTACACCTCCCGAGCTGGACCCGTTACGAGTGACACGGTGGTGCGGAGCTGCACGCTGAATCTGAGCGAGCTGAAGCCTTTATAACCCCCTACCCTCTGAAATGCAGACAAACTGGTTTTTATACGTTTTGTTCGTGGATGGAAACGGCACCGCGGCGTCTCCACGTTGACTTTTGAAGCCACTAGAAAGAGGACTGTTATGAAGTATGTCAAACGCAGGACGATAAGAAACGTTGTGATGTTGTGGACACTCGCAGTAATTGCCTGTGTGAATTTTCGGAAGTTCCCTAGTACTTGAAAAAAAGGGGTTATGTAGCTGTTGTTTTTAGTAAAAGAAAAAAGAAAAAAAAAAAGTGCCAGAGAGCAACAACTATAACACACAAAACAAACAAAGACTGACCCTCAAATTTGGATGCATCTTTTTTTCCCGCTTTTCTTTGAGATGTGGACGACAGACTCGTTTAATTCAGTGTCTTCTTTCGGAGGATGGGAAAGAACGAGGATCCGTAAAACTTTATTATTATTATTTTTAAATAGTCTTTTCCACCTCTTGGAAAGGACTCTCATGGGAGGGCTGTCTCTTTTTGGCTCTTGAATTGAACCTCTCTCCTGTCGTACAGTCGTACAGACCTGCATTCCAAGCACAGCCCTCGTTTCTACGTTTAAAACTGGAACGGTCATCGCCGTCATCCTGAGGCCGGTTAAAAGCCTTTGCGGAAGAGCCCCTCTACATTCTTCTTTCTTTTTACATGAAAAGGACCTTTGTATGCCCTCGGAATGGTTTATTATTTTACATAATTAAAAATCACTACGCCTGAGTACGGTTATTGCAATGAAGTATCCTCACACTTTAATTTCAGCTGGGGTTTTTTTGCACTGTTGCTGCAGTGCTTCTTTGAAAATGGACCGCAAGTCATCCAGCAACAAAGTAGTTTTAAAATACGTGGTCTTTCACATTTCTGCTCTGTTCTGAATGTGTAACCTCTGGAAAATGTGTTTTAATTTTTACCATCTGAACTGGGTCCTTATTTTAACTCGTTTTGTTGATTTTCTCTATTTCAAATGGTGGGCGGTTGAAGTAGGAAGCTGAAGTGTGTTTACAGGTCCTTTTGTTCTTGCACGCCCGCCTGAGAAACACATCACGTGTTATCACTATGACTCACAGACTGGAAACCAATCGCAGTGGTCTGCTGTGGGGAGCACAGTCTTTTGATTGGTCACTACAAGCCAGTGACTTCACTGCACATGGTAGCTCCACCCATTTTACGACTTGTGTCAGGAAGTCAGGGAAGAGGGGATTGTAAGGACAACTGTGGACGGACCATATCCGGTCAAGAGGACCATGTTGATGAGGTAGATAAGGAGCTCGAACAGGTTTTTAAATATAATTTTTTAAGTTTAGTATTTTAAGATCCTTTTCATATTACCTCCAGGGTACAAAGCATGAGCTTGGAATGCAGCCATTTTCCCCCTGTTTTTTCATCGATTGCTTAAAGCATGGTTGGTTCTGATTGGCTCAGAAAGCCAGTGGGACCTATGGACCAATCAAATTATTTGATTTAAATAGGAAAAAAAGCTCCCTCACTTACCTCAAGGGCAAATACTGTTAATAGTGGGACTGCCCGATTTTTTCTTTTCTTTTAAATCCTGCATACTTTTTTTTCTCTCGTTTTTTTTAAATGTCAGATCACTCTTTTTTTTTAACTGCTATGTGAAGGACCAGCTCTCCCTATCCTGTAAGATGCCCTCGCTCTACTTGTGAATGTTTTCTTTGTATAATAAATTTAACTTTACTCGTCCCCAGCCTTGGCCGCGTGTTTGGCAGCGTGACCGGCGTGAACACGCGCTACATTGCATCACTCTCACCACAAAGTGTCCTGTTAAAGATGTGCTTTATTTCGTGTGATGAGGCGAGTCACATCGAGCGTGCAGAGGGGTTGAGATCTGGTTTGGCCCAGCGCACACCGCAGTATTCAAGCTGCTTTTGCAACAGGAGTGCTGTTGGCTGCGCTATTAATGCGATGCATAGCTCCTGTCCTGATGCTGAATTTAACTCATTGATTAGCTAGAGTCAACATGCCTGGGTCCTATTCCAGAAAGCAGGATTATTACCGAGTTAGCTGGATAACTGCACTGAGTAATACTCCCAAATCTGGACTATGGACTGAAGTAAAAAGAGCTGTTCCGGGTTTTACTCGGTGCAGTTATGCAGCTAACTCAGTAATCCTGTTTTCCCAGGTTTAAACAGACTGCAGACAGAAAGGAAAACTAAAGACCTACACCAGGGGTCCTCAATCTTATCCAGAAAGGGCTGGTGTTGGGTGCAGGCTAGGGTTGGATGATGTCATCGTGATGTTTGTATAACATTGCACTGTGCCCTGCAGTGAACTTTTTAAATATGTAGGCTATCAAAATGAACAGTTGGTATTATATTTGTATGTAAAATTATCTAATTTGTCCCGGTCACAGTTATTTCCCATATTGTGTCCCTTGTTTACTTTAAAAAAAAATTTTTTTAATCATTTTATTAAATAAAAAGATTCGTGAAGAATTCAACTGGAGCGGGATGAACTGCATGGGCCCTAAAACCGACGTCTATTTGCCAAAAAAAGTTAATGCTTAATTAAACACTCATGTAAATTATTAACACATTTGAGTCGCTAGGCTATGTATCATAAAACTACAGATTAGAATTTACCTACAGCTAAACGAACTATGAATTATCTCCTTTGAATGACGTTCAACAGCCCGTGCGTAGTGCATTCAATATGAGCAGCCCTTACTTACGCCTTCGGATTCCACTTCAACGATTTAATCAAACTTAGCCTACTGTGATTACTGCAAAATAATTACTGCACTGTTACAATAATATAGCCTAATTATTAGTTGCGATTTCTTAACTTTTTTCATCACAAATACCCCCTCGAACTTTCCTCCGGCGCATTGACGTGTTTGAATATTTTCACTGAATCTTAAATTACTTGCATAATTTTATACTTATAAATTTAGGCTAACATGTCACGGAAACGAAAACATGTCTCGGGTCTCCTTGTGCATTAGTCCTAAATCCCAAATATTGCCAGATTGGCGAAATTGTGCCTTTCTTCGCGACCAAGTCTAACTCCGCCATTCTGTTCTGTTCACTGCAGTTTACCCCCGACTTCAGTTTGGATGAATTTTCTGAAACTGCATTAGGCCATGAAATAGTTATTCATATTTAGTTTAGAATAGATAAAACACAAGTTAAACGAATAGCCTACCTGATATAAATAATAGGCCTATAAAATAATGAAAATTCGTATTTTATAATTTATTCATTAAAACAAACCACAAATCAAGGTCCTTAGCAAAGACTATGGTGGTTGATTAGTAGAATCAGGTGTGTAACTACTTGGGTGGAATAAAAACCGGAACCAACACCAGCCCTTTGAGGACCCCAGGCCGACACACACTGCGGCTCTCCAGCCCTTTAGAGGAGCATCTCAAGCAGTTTATTTTTGTCCAGAGATTCAGCACAAAGATGATTTATTTCATGATCTTATTTTTGTAAGCTTTAATCCCATTATAGAAACATTAAACTGCGGGCCGGTGCGTATGCATGTTTTTACTGCAACCAGTTACCACGGCTCAATCAGCTAATTAGTCATACACACAATCACCGATTCACTCGTAAATTGCAGAACGATAAAACGCTACAATGCACGCATACCGGCACAAGAACATTAATTAGCTGCTGTTTATATCGCGGATATGTACATTAAAATATCAGATCATGTAAACGATTGGGCTAATTAAATAATTGTTGACTGGTGGCAGCAAAAACCTGCATACACACCGGCCCGCGAGGCCTGGAGTTAAACCTGCATACACACCGGCCCGTGAGGCCTGGAGTTGCCCATCCCTGGTGTAGACCCTGTATTGACAATTATCCTCCATCACTTTGGGACGTGTACCAAGGGTATGCCTATAAACTGCACAAACTGAGCCAGTGAGTGTGCATGGCACCAATCTCGTCAGTGTCAACACGCACCCAAATTTAGTATTGATCCATATAAATGTGAAATGAAGACATCCACAAAAATATACATATTTATTTTCCTTTATTGAGACAAAATTACAAATTAAATACAAAGTAAGGTGTGATGTGACGTGTGTTAACGTGATGGGGTGATGGGGTGAAGCCCTCACCCTTCTACAGCTACTGAAAAACATTTGGGACATCTTTTTACTTCTCTTATTAACAACAAACATAAATTTATTATTTATTTCAATAAAAGGTGAACATAAAACATTGACCTCATAAGCCAGCACACCCCCCCCCCCCAAGTCCCTTCTGCCATATAACCACCCCCCCCTCGCTCCTCCTGCAGTCTATAACCGCTCCCCCTCGCTCCTCCTGCAGTCTATAACCGCTCCCCCTCGCTCCTCCTGCAGTCTATAACCGCTCCCCCTCGCTCCTCCTGCAGTCTATAACCGCTCCCCCTCGCTCCTCCTGCAGTCTATAACCGCTCCCCCTCGCTCCTCCTGCAGTCTATAACCGCTCCCCCTCGCTCCTCCTGCAGTCTATAACCGCTCCCCCTCGCTCCTCCTGCAGTCTATAACCGCTCCCCCTCGCTCCTCCTGCAGTCTATAACCGCTCCCCCTCGCTCCTCCTGCAGTCTATAACCGCTCCCCCTCGCTCCTCCTGCAGTCTATAACCGCTCCCCCTCGCTCCTCCTGCAGTCTATAACCGCTCCCCCTCGCTCCTCCTGCAGTCTATACCCGCTCCCCTCGCTCTCCTCCTGCAGTCTATACCCGCTCCCCCTCGCTCCTCCTGCAGTCTATAACCGCTCCCCCTCGCTCCTCCTGCAGTCTATAACCGCTCCCCCTCGCTCCTCCTGCAGTCTATAACCGCTCCCCCTCGCTCCTCCTGCAGTCTATAACCGCTCCCCCTCGCTCCTCCTGCAGTCTATAACCGCTCCCCCTCGCTCCTCCTGCAGTCTATAACCGCTCCCCCTCGCTCCTCCTGCAGTCTATAACCGCTCCCCCTCGCTCCTCCTGCAGTCTATAACCGCTCCCCCCTCGCTCCTCCTGCAGTCTATAACCGCTCCCCCTCGCTCCTCCTGCAGTCTATAACCGCTCCCCCTCGCTCCTCCTGCAGTCTATAACCGCTCCCCCTCGCTCCTCCTGCAGTCTATAACCACTCCCGCTCGCTCTTTCAAACCTTCTGTGTTCCCTCACTGCCACCAAATTTATGATTTTTACATTTAAATTTAAACTATCCTCAGACACTCAGCTGCAGGCTTATACCTGTCCGGACGCAGCACTCTCGAGTAGCTGCGCATGTATCCTGAACTGCGCCCTAAAGGCAACTTCCTGTCCCTGTACACTCAAGTAACTGCCCTACTAAAGACACTTCCTGTCCCTGTACACTGTGCCCTAAAGTAACTTCCTTTGCCTAAAAGTGTAGTATAGACCCATCTCCTTGCCCAACAGGCGCCTTAACTGCACCGCACAGGAACGGAATGTTCAGGCGTAACTGAAAGGAACGGCCTCTACATCCCAGGATCCGAGATGCTGTTTGTTCTGTTTCTACGGCGACAGGAGGATCCCAGAAAAAAAGGTTTGCAGGAAGCCTGCACTTAATAAATGCATCCGATCTCTTTTTTTTTTTTGGACAATATTTGTGTTGCGTGTCGAAATCGCTTCGGCTTCGATTGAAGCGCTTGTGACTGGCCCAACCAGTAGATCAAGCTTTTCGTACACTTCTGAACTGGCCAATCAGATCTTTAGGTACCTTTAAACCGTCAGCAAACACAGCTAGGCTGCTGAGATCTCTCCTACAGGGGAAATATCTAAACAAATGGTAATGGGGGGGATGAACTAATTTTTTTATTATTTTAATAATAAATAAAAAAACTCAAGCAGGTTAACGGGTTAACCACAGAATGCACTTGGGGGTGTAGGGCCCCTGTGTCGCTTCCTTGACTGCAGGTTGACCCCAAAATGTGTGGTCAAACTCGAAAGCAGCTCTGGAAGTTTCCCCACCCGTCTCCACCGGATAAAGGGGCGGGGCGGGGCGGGGTTAAAGTTGGCAGTGAGGAATTATGCGTGCCCCCCCACTTCCTGTTTTTATTTGCCTGGATGTGACAACGGGGTAATGGGAGTGAAGTCATGTGATGTGAGGACTGAGGATGGGTGTGGGGATGGGATGGGGGGAGGGGTGAGTGGGGGGGCACCAGGCTCCAGAAGGACCCAAGCTCCTGGAATTAGAGGAGGGGCGTGGCAGGGGTGGAGCGGAGCGGCGGGAGGAGCTATAGTATGGCACAATCGGAGTCGTCCTTCTTTTCAGCACGTCTCCTCTGGCCGCCTCCCTGCTGGGCAGGGGGCACGTGACCCCTGACCTGTAGGAACAACAAGCTGGTCAGTACAGGAAGTGAGTCACACGTACGCATGATCACTGCCTGACTGATGAGGTCACACATTGAACTGGGCAAAAAGGGAAATGACCTCACTGTACTAGAGCAGGTGTCCTGGAGGACCACAGCGTCTCAGCAACTGAGTGCTTAATTTAAAAAATGTATCGTCTTAAAAATAGATATATAATAAGAAATTCCACAAACTTTGCTTCCAAGTGGCTGCTTATTGGTCAGCTTCCAGAGCTGGAGCCTGTGATCCCTGTTGTATGTACTGGTGTGAGCTACACTGGTGAGTGTGTTTGGTGCCCCCTGGTGGTCACCGTGTGAGGTGCAGTACCTGCTGTGCAGGAGACTGGCCAGCAGAGGGCAGCAGCTGCTGTTGCTGCTGCTGCTGTTGTTGTTGCTGCTGATACTCCTCCTGCTGCAGCTGTCTGGCCAGCTCCAGGTCACTGAGTGGGCCTGGGGCCTCGCCCTGCTGCTGCTGCAGGGACATCGCTACCAGGTAGTCCTGTAATGCACACACACACACACAAAGATACATATATACACACACTCAAATTAAGGTCAGCACTGGCACACAGGGAAGGTGTCCTGGAGGGTTTTAGTGAAGAGATTATGCCCGTTTAGCCGCTCCACTGATCACTGACTCATTAGTCTGCTTTAGCAGCCTCGCTGCTTTTACTACAAGCCATGAAACAGCCTCCATTTCCCACAAACCCCCTAACCACTAACCCACCAATCTAACTAACCTAAATGTACCCTAACTAATCTGAACACTAACGCTTACCCATTAACCCTCCGCACAACTCTGCATTTATACTGCTTAAATTCTGACTAAGAGCAAGGGGTACAGCCACTGTGCCCGAGGCCTGTGATTCAAACCCGTGACCCCTCCTCCCTGGAAAGGAGCTACATCAGCTACACGTCAATTCAGGCGGGCTTGCCCACCTGGTCGATCTGCTGCTGCTGCTGCTGGGGAGTGAGCGTGGCCCCCGGCGCAAGGGGCGGGGCCAGCGGGGTGCTCCTCTGCGGGGGGTGGCACAGCCGGAAGTTGGAGTCGCAGAAGTTTCCGTCGCCTTCTACGTTGTGCAGGCTCTCCCACGCCACCGCCTCCTCCTGCAGGAAGCCCTGGTCCGTCACCAGCAGGTACAGGTTCTCCTGGAGACGAGGAGGACAGGGGGTCAAAGGTCAGCCGCACCAGGTATTCACACAGGAGTGGGGAACCTTGTTCCTGGAGGGACGGTGCGTATGGAGGTCTTCGGTTTCGGCTAATTACCCCCCAGCTCAATTAGCTTATTAGATCTCTACTCCAATGCTAGTTTACTCACAGATTACACCACAGTGAGATGTTTAATATAAGGACACAAGAACGAACTTCAGCTGTTAGAATAATTTTTTTTTTTTTCTTCTAAATTTGTTTCTGATTTTTCCCTTTTTCTCCCAATTTTAGTAGCCAATTGAACCCCTATTCTATTTCAATTCCCCCCGTGTAGCAACCGCTAGAGAACCACCGCTGCACACTAGAATAATTATTTTATTTCTATTGCACCAAAAATATATCCCAATGTGTTTCACGGAGTGTGTGCTGTGTGTATGTAACGTGGCAGTGGAAGTAAACAGCTGGGCTAAATGAAAGCAGGTGTAATTAAATTAACGACCTTGTGCTTGATCATGGTGCTGAAGTGGTTGTTCCTGAAGAAGACTGACAACTCCCCTTCCTTGGCGATTGTGTTGAGTTCACACAGGCCGTGGTACGACAGCTGGGTCGCCGTGGACTCCAGGAACTGCTCAGCAACCAGACCTGCAGAGAGGGACAGAGGGACAGAGGGAGAGAGACAGAGGGAGAGAGACAGAGAGACACGGTAAGAGGGAGGGATACAGAGATGCAAGGAGAGCAGTAGTGAGAGAGAGGGAGGGAAGGGAAGAGAAGAGAAATGCGGGTGGACAGGCCCAGCGAGCGGTGTGTGGGTGAGATCAGCGTTACTCATCCATCTACTCCTGTTCTGCTGACAGTAGTCTTCCGTCCAGAACTCTGTGAGCCATCATCCACATCAGCATTTAAACAACCCCCACGGGACTTTTCTGGCTGCCTTGCCAATTTTGTTGCCAGATCTAGACTTTTTCCTTAGTATCCTAAATGCTGCTGTGTTTCAAGATGCTAGCCAAAAAAATGTTATCTCCCGTAAGATGCTTTACATCTACACCCGACGGCCTAAATCAACACTGTGTCTACGACAACAATGGTGGCTGGGCAACTCGTTTGGCCTGGTGTGTCAGCAACACTACTTCCTGGTAATAGAGCATTTCGCCCCTTTCGCTACCAGTGACACCATCAGCTCTGAGAGCCCAGGTGGTAGATCCATTGTTTATCACTGCTCAGCGTTGGGCGGCAAATTATTTTAACGGAAAGAGAGTCCATTGTTTATGATTGGCACGGCCTCATTAGGGAGAGACTGAGACAGAGAAAAGGGCGTGTCGTCAGGAAAGACTGAGCCAATGAGAAGGGCCGGTTACCTTCGCCGACATGGCTGCTGTCTGCTGAGTGTTTGTAGTTGATGATCTTCTCCACCAGCTGGTTGTAGCTCAGTTTCCCGACAGCAGTGGTCATCTCTACGCTCTGTGTGGGGGGGGAGGGGAGGGGGGGGGGGGGGCACAAGCAATGACTCTTCAGGGCACTGAGTCACTACCCGCTGCATTGCACAAGAACCACTTCCTGTCATTGGCCTGCCACTCAACCGGGACTAAACATTTGCAGGGAAATGGAACAATGCTGTAATTGAATCTTCAGCAGTTTTTCATTACCGGTTTATAGGTACACAAAAACGGAAGTTTTGTTAAAAAAATTAAAAAATACACAATTGACAGAAAGAAAGACACTTTCCTACGCTCTCTCTGCTCTCTCTGCAGATACCTTGGATTTTTCCTTCAAGGACTTTATTATTATCATTTTTTTTAACGTCCCTTTTTAGTGGCCAGTTCAGTAATTCATACGCTGTCCGTACCTGGGGGTCCACCAGCCAGCCGTGGTAGAGGGGGATGTCCAGCAGGTCGAACACGATGCACTCGGGCGTGTACTCGAAATCCGACACCCCCGTGAAGCGCACGTTGACGTCCAGCCCGGTGGACAGCTTGGGCAGTACCGCCATGGCGTCGCTCATGTTCTGGGGGGTAGGGGGGTAGGGGGGGTAAAACCAAGGGGCCAGCTTTCGGCTCTCAACCTCAGCACCGGATAGAATGTCACCCTCTGCTGATATCCATGATTTGTGCTCAAAAAGCCAGTTTTCCCATTGGGCTCCATTCATTTTTTACGGCAAATTAAAAATATTTCCATTAATATAATGATGTTAACTCTGTGCATTATATTTCTTTAAAAAATCACTTATTATTTTTTAATATTAATTACATATTAAGTAATTTTTTTTGGTTCTTACCACTCAGACAAAGATATGATATTTTTTTTGTATTATTTATTTTGGCCTATCTGCGCCTTCCTCGTTGTACATGTGACTTGACTGGACACAACTGCGCATGTGAGATGAACGCAAAATTAAAACCTCCTGGTTCGGATGCGCTCCCTGTTGGTTTCTATAAAACATCGCTGTCTCTACATTATATATAAGGTTAAAACGCCTTAGAGGAGTTAAGACAGAGCCGGCCTCCTACCAGCAGGGGGCGACCATTTTTACCCCTCACTCCACACCAGAGTTCTACATCTACTTCTGTGATGATCCCACAACCACTTTATTGTGCTTCCTGTGATGTCACCTCCCTCAGGGCACGAAGGGCGTGTCGCCGAGCCGTACGTGCGAGGGACTATAATTTACGGTAATTGTGTCTGCTCTGTGCCAGCGGTAATTAATGTTCCCTGGCCCTGCGTGTGAAATACGCTTACCGTCTCAGACCATGTTAGCACTTTGCAAGTCGCTCAACTCGCTCCAGACAACAACAAAAAAAAATACGCCCAATAAATTAATCATTATAATTATCAGCGTAGCCGTGCGTGCGTGCGTGCGTGCGTGCGTGCGTGCGTGCGTGCGTGCGTGCGTGTTCTCACCTGCTGAAAGTTGAGCTCCATTCCTTGTACCCTCTCCCTTGGTTTAATGGATAACACACACTCGCCTGCAGTGGGAAAGGTAAGGGGGGGAAGTTTACTCTTTGGAATTAAAGGCAGCCATTTTAGCTCATGTATATTTCTTTGGATCTCTAAAGAGATCCTAGAGATCCGAAAGAGACAGTTGCCAGGCCAGCTTCTTTTGCAGTTCAGAGCCAAGGTGCATTCTGGGAGATTGGACAACAAGCAGGGTTAAAACCCCATAATACACAATAACATTTTAATCCAATATCTTAATGTCTCCCCCTCCAGTTACTCACCAAGGTGAGACATCAGGTCTTCTGTGGTGATGACCTCTGTCTGGGCAGGTAACTTAGCCTGAGGAAGAAACGCAAATCCATCAGGGCCACTTCTGAGTTGAATACGTCATTATCTCTGAAGAGATGTGCTCTGTATTAGAGCTCACTGCAGCTGGATGGGCGTGTTAAAGGTGTAGTCAGCTAGCTGTCATAGCAGTCTGCTCACACAAACATTTCCTTTAAGAAAACAGGTTTTCCGCGTCTCGCGACATCAACGTATCTTGACGGGCACGGCCTGGATGTTTGACTGGCTCAGGTGGTCGTGGAAGCCCTGCCCATCTTTGAGAACCCATCAGTCAAATCACACCGACCACAAAACGGCAACCCATCGAATCAAAATTTTAAACCCCGCGATGTGCGGTCCTTCACTTTGCGTGTTTTTACTGAGCTCCTTCGCTTAAAACACCTTTAGAGTCTGAATGTCATTCCAAAAGCTCTCAAAAGACTAGCACACACAGTACCATTCTCGCAACGACACTCATTAAATTATATTACACTAACTTGGCAGAGGCTCTTATCCAGCTACGTACCCGCCCCCATATGAGCTTATAAAGCGCTTTAAAACCTCCAACACACACACACACACAAGTTCTGCAACTGCTACAGTCAAATGGCCAGGCTATTGCATTTGCTTAATTGTGCTTCTGCTTTTTGTAATGGTATCTGGCCATTTACAGAACGATTAAGCGCACCCTTGTGTTGTCGCCAGCCCCTGCCTAATAAACTCCCCCTCTTCCGCATCGTTCAAGCGCAAATTCTCCGTTTGCCTCATTCGCAGGGGGCGGGGGCTCAATCTGTGGCTTATCCATGCCTTTTAAAAGCTCTTTCTATCGCCATGTTCAGTGTTACGGAATGGCTCATTTTCACCGGCGCCGCAACCCCCAACGACATGTGAAACCAGATCCTGTGGAGGAATCTACAAAAATACACGGTTAAAACTGTAAGGTGAGCTCCAGGTACCAGCGATGCAGGGGGCCATTTGAGGGGGAATATGCAAGGGAATTCCACGCCTCAGCGATGCAGTTCAAAAAATTATTTAAAAAAAAACCATCCCCTTTATAAAACTGCCATTGATTGTACCTTTCCATCCCTTTTGGGTTAATGGTGCTCTGTGATACCACATCCCATCCCATCCCCCCTTAAAAAACGTTATGATGTAATGACTACATGGCAATGTAGAATAGTGGTTAGGGGACTGGGCTAGTACCTTAAAGCTTGTTGGCTGGATTCCCAGCTGGGGAAATGCCATTGTACTGTACTGTTGACAAAACTGCTTAACCTGACCTGCTTCAGTAAATATTCAGTTGCACGCGTGGGTTATATACAAAAAAAAGTAACCTGGGCAAGTCTCTCCGGATAGCAGCGTCTGCTAAATGCCAAATCGCAAAATATGTAATCTTAAATTATGTAATCTTAAGTGGTCAACTACAATAGTATGCAGGTCAAAGGGAAAACCAATAAGTGGGGTGCTTTCTGCGACAACAGAAACAGTACGTTGGGTAAACACTGAAATAGGAACTTTTTTTTGTCAATTTTACAAACGCCACCTCCAATCTTAGATTAGTGGTATTAACGCTTGCCGATGGTGAACTCAACTCCATGCGAGTTACCAAATTTTAAAATGCCTGCACATATGCTACAGTGGTCCAGGGTTTAAGGATGAGGTAGATCCGCCAAACCAACTCATAACCTGTTATTACAGAATCATTTAATATGCCAACTGTTATAAGAAATGTGTAGCACCTTTAATGGCTGTTAAACCCGCCTTGACCTTACCTGCCAGCGCAGGAACAGGATGTTCATGATAGCCAGGAGCGGGCAGGGCCCATTCTCGCTCTGCGTGATGATCGGTGTCTTCTTATCTTTCCACACGATCCACTTCACAAAGTAGTAGGCTGGCAGGTCGGGGTCCGAATCCGGGCCAACCCCGGCAGAGCCCCCAGCGGCGGCGGCGGCAGCAGGGGCGATGGCGATGGCCCCTGCCCCGGCCCCAGCCCCCAGGGCCTCGTCCCCCAAGCAGGGCACGTCGACGGACGGGGACTGTCCCTCGGCGCCCAAAGCCGAGTAGGACGAGGACAGGGCCTCATCCTGCGAGTTGCCATTGTTCCCGTCCGAGAACTCCAGGCTGGGCACGGAGAAGGAGGTCGAATCGACCGATTGGCTCCTCTCCTCCAACTTACTCTCCGCCCCCGGGCTCTCCTTTTCCGTGGGGTCCTCCTCGCTCGCCGGTGCGACACTTTCGTCGTCAATCGCTCCTTTTATAGGCTCCTCCCCCTGGTTCGGTGGGCTCTCTACGCCACACTTTCCCGCCAAATCTTCCCGCTCTTGAGCCGAAGCCTCCGAAGAGGCCGACCCGGTTGGGTCTTTAAAACCGCCGTCTTCCTGCGTTGGGTTGGAACCCTCTTCTGCCAAAGCAGTAGGCGTGGCGGCCTGGTCTTTGGAAGGGTCATGGGTCACCGAGAGTCCACTCTTCAGATCCTCTCCGATCACCTCCGCGCTGGAATCAGCCATGACCTTACGGTGGACTTTATTAGTGGTTCGTTTTAATCTGAGAACTTGAGTGAGGAAAATAAGGCTGAATTGTCTCTGACGACTAACGTTACCTTTGAGAAACACAACGCCACTCAGCCCTTAACTATGATGACATGAGTGCTTTAAGCGTGCTAAATTTGTCCTTCACGGACCATGGGGCGAATGTTCCACTTTCCTGGTGACTAGGGTTTAGAAAAACGGACAGTTTATTCGCATTCCTGAGTAAAGGCAGTTTTAAAACGGGGCAATGGTTTTCCTGAAGCATTTAGGGATTAGCATAATGGACGGCAGCTACAGATACCACTGCTTTTCTTCCTGTCTATTGTGTTGTCTGTGACACAACTTGCCTCGTTTCCCTATCGTCCCTAACCCAGACGGGTAAAAACAAAAACGTATTTTATAGTCGCTTATCTACTTGCACGTTTCCACATCGACTACCCTTACAACCATTACAAACCAGTAACAATTTCTCTCCTTAAAAACATAACCATCTGGTTCATGCGCGAAAATATGGCTAATCACAACGTATATTGACCTTTTTTTTTTTTTCCCCTGATAATTTTAAAAATCAATTTAATTTAAGCCTCACGTTAACCAGCATAACTTGGTCGTGTAATACGCATTTTGGGGGCACCGTCGAGCTAACGTTAGCTTGCTAAAGTCTATGAACGAAAAGCAGCATCAACTCCACATTGCTTGGCTAGCCGATTAAAACTTAATCAAAACATGAATACAAAGTGTGTTTATTTTGGTGGAGCATGACCCGCTGCATGCAGCTAACGTTAAAGGAAATGATCTATTAACGTTATTATCTAGACAGGTTGCAATTGTCACCAGCTGCTCCTGTATCTCTTTGAGCTGCTAAGCGGGTTGCTTCGTCCTTGACAGCGTTGCTAGTTAGCGCGGCTCCTTGGCTAGCTTGCTAACACGGGTATGGATTTGGTTTCCTTCCAGTGTTGTTTGTTGTGTCGGGTTGTGAAAATTCAGCTGTGACCACAAGTTTCAGGAAAGGTGTTCTATTCGAGTCACCATCTTTTATTTTTTCCAACTCTGAAAACAAAAACAAAAAAAAGTTCAGAATTATTGTTTGAAAAGATCTCGTGAAAGTGCAGCTCAATGTTGGCCACTGGCTTGAAAAACTTGGCGTTAAGCATTCGAGTAAGATTTACAGACTATACGGCTAAACTAAATAACACAATTCTGTATTTAGGTACTTAATTTATCTATTTACAGGAGAAACTCGCAAGGCAATTTAAAGAAAACGTAACGTTACATCACCTTTAGCGAACACGAGAATGCAGCTTTTCGCAGTTTATTTAACATTACAACATTAACTTAGCTGCGTAGTAACGTTACACCTTTAACTGATAAACAATCTGAGTAGCTGAAGGTTTGATCATTTCCACTTGATAACTCGTCGGATTGCCACTGAGGTCGATATTAAGGGAGTTCAAGAAATAAATGTAAACCAGTCGTCGTTAGCTGACTGGCTAGCAAGCAGCTTACCTGTTTTCATGAGGCTCCGTCCAGGATGGATTTAAAATGCATGTGTCAGCGTCTCCGGCCAGCTGCCCTAGCTGCTTTAAGACCCGTCTGTAGTCGGGCCAGCGAGCTTAGTTCTCCCCTAAGTCGCCCTATAAACGCGTCTTGATGCTTGATAGCTGTCAGTGCCGTTTTCACTGTTGCTCGGGGTTTGTCCCGCTTCCTCTTCTCAACTCCTATCTGTAAACAATGACGTGACGAAATCTATTGCTAAGAAATGACTAGCCACAGGGAAAAAGAAAAATGTCTGTTTTAACTTAATTTCAGAGGAAGTACTCGCTATCACCGATGAGTGCTTCGCTGGCCACGAA
The DNA here is from genome assembly GCA_022702515.1 of Ilyophis sp. 1 JC-2022. Classification (NCBI taxonomy): domain Eukaryota; kingdom Metazoa; phylum Chordata; class Actinopteri; order Anguilliformes; family Synaphobranchidae; genus Ilyophis; species Ilyophis sp. 1 JC-2022. Next base: position 65,942,288 of record CM040395.1, on the reverse strand, counting down.
TACAAGAATGCATCAGAACATTTCTGAACGTTGTTAACGTTACATACGCAGCAGGGTCTGAAAACATTGAGTAAATCAAAGTAGCTTGTTTGCCAACGTTAGCTACATAGCTGACATGGCTGTTCGCCTTTATGAGGACACAAGTGGTCGGATGACTCAACTGCAGGAGTCGCTGAGAGGATGACAGCTGTATTGACGGCGTAATACAAGAACATTGTTGCCGTGTTTTCGTTCAATATTGCTTGAATTTTTTTCCTCTCCCAGATTCACTTTATTTTTAATGATGAAATGACATGTTATCGACATCTATAGAAATGCAGTCGTTGCTCGTGCAATTTAAATATGAGTCTCCATATGACATTTGCTTGCAATACATCTGATTGGTATGTAGTTCATCTCATAGAGATCTTTAGTCAATGTGATTGATGAACCGTCTCTTTTTTATATTGTTGTTTGCTCACAGTGACTGGCCAATTTTGCTCAACAGAACCATGGCACCAAAATTACAGGCCATTTAATTTTTTAATTAAAGCAAAAACAAAAAAAAGTGTTTCTCATACTACATAGATTTGTTATATTTTCCAGTGTGAAATGTCAAATGATTGTATATTTACTTGATATTTTTTCTTATATCGGACAACATTATTCTAGTACACATTTTATCTTATGATTTTGTTCCACTGTCCAGCACAAAACAAGAAACAAGTGTGACTAAGTCACATTCCCGGGGAGATAACGGTATTTAGAAAGCTGCTCGGCGAATAAAGGTTCAGAATGCGTGCAGTTTTATACAACACTTGGTTCATTCGAAACAGTGATTGGTCGTGTGCTTTCAATTTACCGTGTCAAAATAGTTTGTTGGAGACCGTTCATGTTGCACAGATTGAAACTTTTCCACCGTCTGTGCGGCTCAGCCCGTTCACTGGACCGCACTGCACGAGACCATCCGCGCAAGATGAAGATCCGGCGCGCGCCCAAGCATGACGCCCCGCGCGAACGCTGTTGCTGTCTGTCCTCGCGCTGCCCGGGTTTTGTGACATCAACGCATTGGGAGACTGCGATGCAATCCGAGGCTCCGAGCAGAGTATTGGCAGTTTTTCCACCGGCGTGAATGAAACCACCAAACACCCGCAGTAGTACCGAACTGCGAATTAATAGTCGCACTATTCACTTTCGAAGCTGCAAAGGGCCGAGCAACCATTCGGTTTTTAGGAATATCGCGAGCTTGTGCTTCACTGAAAATGGAGGGGTTTCTACGGAGCTGTAGTGCTGCCCTTAAGGTACGTGGATTGAGTGCTTCCCTGGGTAACGTCAGTGGCAAGTTAAACTAGCCAAAAAGATCCATTGGCTATTAATAGTTTCCTATATTCGTCTGCTTTAGCACTTATGTTATTGCTCAGTAGTGAGCGTAGTGTATGACTCTGGACCACTGCATGCCAGTTAACTAACGTTAGCTAACACTCTTAAAGCAAGCTAGCTAATTATATTGCTAAATCCCAGTGTCTATAAGATAGATGGCTAGCTAACTGAATGACAACTGTGTACTTGACAGATCAAGTACATTAATGCCATTAATGCTCCCTTTTGAATTGCTAAATAATTAGAATTACAACAATTTGATTTATTTTGTAGATTTGTTGCCTGCGTAGCTTGTTGGTTAATTGTATTGTACTGTTGACTAATATTGCCCACCTACCTAGCCAGTGTTTAATACTTAATTCAATTGTTAGACAGGACAGCAAATTTAGCATTGAGCAGTAAAATAGTTTTTCATGTTATACTCTCGCTAGCTACCTGCCTAACGTCAGCTAACATGATTCCATATGCACAAGCCTCACTGCATGATACATACAGTAGCTAGTCGCTAACGTTAGCTAACTATTGTGTAAGTGTTTTCAAAGTTGGTCCCAAATGAAATGACATTAGTAGTTGCTATTAGCTTTACAGCTAGTTTGGCAGTGCTGGATAACCATTTCCCTACTGCTAGTCACATAGCGAATACGTTTACCAGCTTATTGGTGAAAAGGTGTGGAAATTAAATATTAATTATTAAAATAGTAGAACTTTTCATATTTTCTATTGAACAACTACATGTCTGTGGAACTACATTTCACAATGTCGAGGCTGTGTATAGCACAGAAGCTGACATTAGTATTCATTGTGTGTTTTCTAACCTGAAATTATGACTTATGTTCTAACGTTAGATAATGCAAGTAGCAAGGTAAGGACCCGAGACAAAACATGAATTATCTAATCGAAGAGGAAGGTTGGGTTTGCTCGAGAGGGCAAATGCAAAACGATCAAGTATGGATGGATCAACTTATGGATTTCTATGGGAATTGGGGGGTGGGACTAAATTTAGCTGTAAATTACACTGGAACAGTATGGAACACATGGTTGGCTAAAAGTCATCAAGGGTCTGACGTATCAAACAAGCCTTAAACCATCACTCTGCTGCCAGAAATACAGTAGATATGGATGGATAACTTGAAGGGGTTCTTCTACTGAATTATTTTTCCAATAGAAAAATTTGTCAGGAGAAACAACCCTTAAAGTGGTCCATCCATATCTACTGCATATCTGGCCGCAGAGTGATGGTTTGGGGCTCGTTCGATAGCTCAGACCCTTGATGACTTTCAGCCATTTAGCCAACCATGTGTTCTTTACTATTCCAGTGTAATTTACAGCTGAATCTAGTCTCACCCCCCAATTCCCATATAGATCCATTCAAATGCAAAGACGTTATATTATCGCTTGTAAGAGTACCAGAAAATAAGATATCAAGAGTCTTTTGATGTTTTTGGGTCACAGACATCAGGAAGTCATGGCATGCAAAGGATATGCGACCAAATATAAAAAATTATTACTTTATTCTACATTATGTTAAACTGTCCAATATTTTTTGATGCTCAAATATGGGGGGGGGGGGACTATGTACAAAAGGTTCTATAATTTCTAAACGGTTCATCTGATATGGATGAAAATGCCCTCAAATTAAAGCTGACAGTCTGCACTTCAACTTCATTGTATCCTTTCAAACTCAAAGTGCTAGAGTACAGAAGTGGTTTTAATGTTGTGCTGATCAGTGTATATTTATATATGTACATGTGTAAATACAGGGGGGAGTAGAATTTCTGAATTAATTGGCAGGAGGGTTCATACTGTGTTCTACCAGCAAGGAAACGACAAGACCCCCCACGGCTCCCCCCCCCCCCCCCCCCCCCCCCTCCGTTGGAGGTATGAGGAGAATAAGTTAGTCAGTGTAGCAGAGAGAGCCCCTGCCTGATGTCGCAATCCCTCCCAGAGCCACGTCCTACTGTGTTCCTACCATTCATTATTTTCATTAACACGGACGAGTCTCAATGACCCTTTAAATCAGCCGGCGAACATCTGGTTACTTTTGTTCTCACCTGAAGCATTGCGCTTTATTGCAGTAGCTACTAGCTAATTATGCCCTGTATCCCTTTATCGTATGCAAAGGACGTGCTGTGTACACATTACACTAGGAAATTCCCTCTTTTTTTATTACACGAACAAACAGTTTAGCAATCTGTCATTGCACAGTCACTAGAAGGACGGAAAGAAGATATTTGCTCTTGTCTGAGAGCGTACGCGGATCCATTTACATTTGGCTGCCGAATCTGAGGGTAAACCGTATTTTCAGAAGTGGATGTCGAAATCCTCCAAGCCCCTGGCACTGAGCGTCCGCTGCCATATGCTGTACTTGCTAAAAGCCGTGGGATGCTACTTTGTCCTCAAAGGACACGGCGTGCGAGAGCAGTCACTGATAGGCTGAAACCCTTATCTGATCTGTTTGCCAGTTACCTGCTTAACCACGTTCACAGCCCCCAACCCCCCCCCCCCCCCCCCCATTCAAAGGTTATCGCATGTTGTCAGGACGAACAGCACATTCTCCTGTTATTTCCTTGCTCTCTCTGCCACTTAAGTCAGAAAATTTCCGCACAATCGCGCTCTTTCACTCGCTCGGTTCTCCCGGCTGACATCCCGTCGTCCCCTTCTATAAACCGGGCGCCTCTTCGTAAGCGGCCGGGTGTTTACATCGGGGCTCGGGAGGCGACAGGCAGACGGACGTTTCTCAAAAGTGTTTATGTTGCCGAGCGACCGTGATTGCGAAGCTGAAGAAAGCGAGGCTTGTGTCCACACGCGGACGCGCGCGGCAAACACGCGAAGCTCGAAGCGGCCGGCGTCCCATCATCAGTAAGGCCACGCTGTTTGCTGATGTTTTTTTATCATCATCATCAGAAACGAGCACAGGCCTACAGCCTTTTCCGTTCCCACTCTTATCAGATGGGGCCACACGCACACCATCAGTCACGATGTGATATGCGGACTGATAGCTGTACAATGAGTCGAATGTCTCCTGATCAATACGAGATGTTTCACACGCATGTGAACAATATGTGGGTTGAAGGGACTGGACTGGAATTGTTCCAGCGTCCAGCGCTGGGCCTGTGCGTCGTTTAGAGGGCCGTTTTAATCACTACGAGCTTAATCACTTCTGAAGCGCTTCGTGTTCTTGCTGAAGAACGTCCGATTAGACCTGGTCTTTGCCTGGGTTCCCCTGTGAATATTCATGAATTGGTTAGACCTGAAATGTGTTTTGTTTTAGATCGGCGGGTGACGGAAACTCTTGGGTTGCGATCAGATTTGGCACAAAAGGAGGTGATTATGTCAGCGTTGATTTACCAATCACGTGCCGGAGCGGATTACTCTGTGACATTGACGGGAGCAGGTTAAGAAAAATGCCTTTTGTCACTTTGGGAATGAGGAAATCTCACAGCGGCATCGCACGGGGGCCACTCAAGGTCTGCGTCGAGAGTGCTGATGTTAACTGTGGGGGGATTTACTGGTGTAGATATACTGTGGAGTTCGCTGGACTGTGTGGTCTTGGACTGCTTTATCACCCGCCCTGACCGCTGATAAGGCTTGTTTGAGAGGAAACGCAGGCATTTGAGGTGTTGTCTGGCTTTAAAGGGCCTTCGAAGTGAAAGAGGAGGGTGGAAAAAACACCACAGACAACAGCCAATGGGAGGAGGGGTGGGGTTGGGGTGAGCGGGGCTTAGTGTGTCTAAGGTGCGGAACCATGCCAGCAACCTTTACAGCCGCTACAGGGGAGGGCTGAACTTTGACCTTTCAATGGAAAGGCTAGTGGTGGTGACAGGGCCAACTGCCTCCCTACATATATTGAATCATGCGATTGGTCATGGTGGAGTGGACTGTGGTGGACTGTGGTTTTAATCTACTCTGAGGTCATGGGGTAAACCTGTTGCAGTGCGAATGGGACCGAGCCAACTCAATAATAGATAAAGAAGATAACTTCAAACGTAATCCGTTTACTAAATTTGCAGTCGGCGCTCAATAGATAAACGCCACACATTACATGTTATTGAGTTATTGAATTATGTTACGTAAATTCAGCAGGCGCTCTTATCCAGAGCACGTTATAGGATTCGCTAAGTTTGTAAGAGCAGAAGTAACAACAAACAAAGATGGTTAATAAGGATAGTGACACGGCATACAATGAGTGGCTCAAACAAACTGTTGTTAACTATCCTGCGAACATGTTGAACTCTTCTGCATATATAAACTGTTATTATGATTATTATTATTATCATGGGCATATATGCACATCTTTGCGTATGTGTGTGGGTGCAGGGTTCTTCACATACAGCTGGTTCTCTTTTCTCTTTTCTCCTCACGCAGACTATTTAAGTGTTGAGTGTCACCCTGCTGCTGACTCAATGTTAAATATAGTCTTCCCCCCACCCTGTTTCCAGCCTGCCTGCCTGCCGTCCCCCTGTCGCTGATGTGGGCTGGCTGTTGTGGTGGGGGGGCGTGGTGGTGGGGGGGGGGGGGGTTGCCATGGCGCAACGTCGCTCCGGCTACTCATCTCTAATGATCAGCATCATCTGTGGAGCCCGCGTTCGTGCCCGGGCGCCGCGGATACCGTACAGCGCCGATCCGGCCTGTCGCTGCCTCTCGCCTGGCCTGAGATCCCCTGGCCTAGAGTCCCTCAGAAATAGCACATACTGCAGCACATTGTAAATATTGTGATAAATATACTTCAGAGCAGTGATTTAATAATTTATATATTTTTCTCATATTTTAAAGTACTGCAATGTCTTTTCTGATGTTGATTATATATTTGATTTATATATTTATATATAAAGCTCCTGTAGAAAAAGGGCACTACTGGTTTAGAGGTCAGATTTCACTAACTGCCTGAAAGCCTTGTGTTTTTAAAAACATTTTTTTAATTTTTACATTTTTACATTTTAAACCAGATCAAGATTCATGGCCCTAACCCTGCACGCACGCACACACACACACACACACACACACACACACACACACACACACACACACACACCCCTGCTCATGACGTTTGAAGACAAAGACAGTGGTGAGGTCTCTGTATTACAGGCTCTTGAGGGGGAGCTGAGCTGAGCTCAGTGGGGCAGAAACAGTGGAGCTCCAGTTGAAGGCGACTCATCACTACATCGCTTCCTTTGAGGTGCGAAGACTAAAGAGACACAAAGCGTTGTGTGACCTTGACTTTTCCCTTCTTTTCTCTCTCTTCTTCCCCTTCACTCTTCCTCTCCTCCATCCCCCTCTGTCCTCTATCACTCTCTCCTCTTCTCCTCTCTCCTCCACAGCGCGGCTCAGAGGAGCGCTCCGGGTTCCACGTTGTCCTTGGAAACGAGGCCTGTGATGTCGACTCCATGGTCTCCGCCCTCTCGTTCGCGTACTTCCTGTTTAAGGTGGGTTTGGCTCCACCCTCATTGCTGACACTGTTATTGCTTGCCTTGCAGTTTTGTGTATCTACAATATTTGTAGATATTGGTCTAATACCAGCATGTGATATTATCCATCACTATTGCATGAATGGATACTTTGATTTATAACTCTCGTCACACGCATTGTATTCATGATCTACCCCTATGAGCCCTCTCATTGGCTCCTCTAAAACATTTAGCCCCAAACTATACTTCATTTCACTTGGAGCATAACACAGTAAGACTTTGACTTTCTGTCTGCCTGCCTACAGTTCCCAGAATGCAATGGGAAGCTGGTCCCACCCCCTTCTGGTTGTTGGCATGAGCGCAAGAGCACGCTACAATGTATGTAACTTTAAAAGCCCCCATGTGAAAGGGAAATTAACATATTTCCAAGAGTAGATAAGATCCACATAAAGGGGAGTTGGAGCAGTGTATTCTGGGAATTGTGGTTAGATAGCCTTCAGAAAGTTAGGAAACCACAAGTATTTCAAATTTGACGGTGATCTTAGTTATTGAAGTAACGGCATCCTATACCGACAGTAAGGAGCAAAGTTTCAAATCTGTAGGATAGTGTCCTTTAAATTTGGACTCGGTGGTTGAGAACCTTTTTGGATTTAGTTTTCAGCTGGAATGAGACCACAGAGGCGGGACCCTCACTGCAGCTCTGCTCACAAACAAATGGAAATTTTCATTACATTACATTACAGGCATTTAGCAGACGCTCTTATCCAGAGCGATTATTTTTAATCATTACTTTGCTTGGATAAGCTAAATACCTAATTGTAATTGATAGTCAGCAGAACCGGACGTCGTGTGACCTTTGGACAGACGTTGTAGTTTGGGGCACTGTATCTGTGTGTGTACTTAAAAAAACCAGCGCACTGTTAGAGCTCGCCCTAATAATACAAATATATCTATATTTTCCCACGGCAGAACTTGTTTTTGTTGTTGTTGTCGCTGAAAACTGTAAAAATGTTTCCGCCCCCGTGGAGACCGCTCCCAGAGATTTTTTGGCTGCAGCCCCACTAAAATTAATTCCGGAATTATGAGCAGTAATCAAAGGCACTCCACCCCGACCCCCCCCCCCCCCTTCCAGCCTGTAATCACCATGGATGCATGCCCATTTGTGTCCACCAATCATAGCACATTACATAACCTCCTTATTAAATATTCATAAGGCCCCAGATAACTTGAGATCCCCCCTGGGGGTGTTGTCTATCGAGTGAGATGCAGTGGAACACCTTTGGAGGCGAAAGCTTTGTCGAACCCTTGACCGGAGGCGCCTGGTTCGATGCGGTCTGTTCCACTAACTAACTACAAACACTGACATGCCTTTAAGAATCACGCTCATTGCAAGTGGCGACATGTACGGTTTGATGGCATGTCTTTGTCGCATGTCTCTCTCTCGCTTTCTCGCTCCCATTCTTCCTGTCTCTCTACACTGTGCTGTCCAGTAAAGCTGAGAAATATAATTTAAGACACACCCATACTGCCCCCCCTCCTCGCTTTAGACGTCAGGCTCCTCCGGGAGGACTCCGGTTCCGGTTCTGAACATCCCGCGATCCGTCTTCCCGCTCCGGACGGATAACGTCTTCCTGCTCCGGGAGAGCGGGCTGGCCCAGGAGGACCTGGTGTTCCGGGACGAGGTGGATCTGCAGGGACTGCTCCGCTCCGGCCGGCTCGCTCTCACACTGGTGGACCACAATGTGCTTCCCAGGTCAGAGGTCACGCCTGTGATGTCATTCCGCTGCGTGATGTCACTCAATGCATCTTTTTGGTGGACACTCATTAATAAGCATTATGATAAAGAATCCTTAATAATAATAATAATAAGCATTCTTGGCTTGCATAATAATAATAAAAGAATAGTCTTTCGCTGTCATTCATGAGCTTACTCATGAACGTAGGACGACAAAACGTCAGAACGATTGTGATAATTAACTGAAATGAGTAGGGTAATTAAATAATTATAAGAAATCCAGAATCGGATACAGCTCTTGACAGGAGCTCCCAGGCCCTGCTTAAATTAAAATAGTCTTGTGCATGGCTGCAACACGTACAGTAATAAGGTTGAATAATCATTGACTAATCAAGCGGACGCTTGTAGCTGTCCAATGGCAAGAGAGTCGAGTTGTTTGCACACATTTACAGCAGCTCCGACGTGCTCAATGGTTGCTGAGTTGCCAAAAGCTTCTTTGTAAATCATTTCCACTCACCGCTTGACTTGCAGTCTACCAGGAGTAGGCATTAAAACATACTCCATGCCTGACCAGCAGGGCTAATTAATCTTTTAAGGTGTAAGTATGTGACTAGAATGTTCTTAACCAAACATTCTAATGCTGATGTAACAATCACTACTGGTAATTGAAAGTGTTCTAAAACACTGACGTATAATAAAAATAAAATTGAAAAAATTTAAAATTAAACATTACAAAAAACCTACTCTTCAAATGGTTAAACTGTAAAAGTGGGGTTCTCTGCTTCACAAATACAGAGAACAGAATCAGGTTCCCAATGCTAACACTAACGGTTCTCTCCCCCTGCAGTACTGACAGTGACCTAGAGGTGGCGGTAGTTGAAGTGATTGACCACCACCACCTGGAGAGGGTGCCGTCCCCCTCTTGCCCGGTAACCTTGGGGACTGTGGGCTCCTGCGCCACCTTGGTTACCGAGCGCATCGCCCAGAAGGCTCCGGAGGTTCTAGACCGACAAGTGGCACAGCTTTTATACGGTAACCACCACGCCAAAATTTCGGGAGGGCTTTCGCTCGTATTCGGTGACCCGGACAGATTTGTGTCATGGTGCTGACGTTAAGCTGTCATGGAGTGTCAGACATGTTGTTTTTCATCTCGTCTGTGAAGCCTTACTGATTTGATAACACTGGATGGCTTTTTTCCCCCTCTGAAGTAATGGCATATTTTTCAGGAAATATTCCTTCTTCTAGACATTGAAGCAACCTGAAGCAACGTCCTGTCACAGGTGTTTAGGAGAAAGAAAAAGTGAAGTAGAATGCTTGAAGGGTCTCCAAACACCGTGCGATACTTGAATATAAAGTGGGTTTGTTTGCAAGTATTGATCACAATCTGTGAAGGAGTCGTTTCAACCATTCTTTTAGGGAATAGTTTTTTAAAAATGCGCTTTAACTGACAGTAGTTCTTAGATTTATCTACAAAAAAGCGACCGACCTGCTCGTAATTCCTCACTCGACCGACCGGAATTACGGTTGAAAATGATCTGCTACGTTACTTTGTTACAATTTTGCATTTAGCATTTAGCATTATCCATTAAATTTTTTACATACAATTTATACAGTTGGGTATTTACTGAAGTGATTCAAGTTAAGTAATCCAGGTTACATCCGCTCCAATTGGGAATCTAACCCACAACCTTTGAGTTGCGGGCCCAGGTCCATAACCGTTAAACTACTCAACGCCGCTCACAGTTCTGTATGTATGTGTGTGTGACCGCAGGCTCCATCATCTTGGATTGTGTGAACATGGCGCCAGAGGCGGGGAAGGTCACTCCCAAAGACAGGCAGTACGCCCGCTTCCTGGAGTCCCGTTTCCCCGACCTCCCTCCCCAGACCCCACTCTTCCAGTCTCTGCAGAACGCCAAATTTGACATCTCAGGTCCGAGCAAAACCTTTTTGTTTTTGTGTGTGCGCGTGTTTGCAGTTGCGTGTGTGTGTGTGTGTTGACATTTCCTCGGGGGGGGGGGGGGGGAAAAAATCACTCACCTTGGTGAATAAGGAGGGGGAAAATGTGTTTGAGTTGAGAACATGGTTGGGAGTTTCTTTCTGAGAATTAGGAGACGGTCCCCATAAGCAGTGTTCATTTCCAGATGTGTGTGTGTGTGTGTCGCAGCCCTCACAACAGAACAGATGCTACTGAAGGACATGAAGGCGGTATCGGGAGGAGATCTGAAGCTGGCCGTCAGCGTGGTGTACATGACACTGAATGTGAGTTTACCACCTTCACCAGGGTCTGGAAAGGGTAGCTCTGGTGTGATTGGACTTTTTCTACTTTGGATTAAAACTTTGTGCGTGCTAGATATGATTTTCCCTCAACATTCTTTTGCGAACATTGACTCCAGCTATCAGCTAAAGAGTCCAAGGCTCTCAGTGTGTGTGCTTGACATGCACAAGTCCTTCTGGCTGAGACCTTCAGGGACTGAAAAGTAGTGTTTCTTCATTAAATCAGAAAAAAATCATATCCCTTGATCACAGCAGGTTGCTTATAAAGCAGCGTTCCCCTGCGGGCCTCACGTTTTGCCGCCATCTGGAATGATTCAGTGCTGGCAGACAGCAGAGAGGACAGAGTACAGAGGAGAGAGGAGAGATGTATGTTGCTTGTTATTCGCTGTTTGTTGGTTTTTAATCCTTCCCCCTCCCCCGGTCATAGGCTTTTCTTCAGAGACGCAGTCTACAACAGGAGCTCTGTGAATTCTGTCACAAGCACCACTTCAACCTGCTAGTCGCCATGACCATCTCCTTCAACGAGAACAGCGAGCCTTTCCGCCAGGTGGCCGTCTACAGCACCAGCACCCTCTACAGGGAGGAGGTATGAACTGCAACCTGAACTCAATAAATAACCACCTTGCGTTTTTGGGTTTGGTCTTACCTGGTCACGTTGGAGAAGAGTGGAGTGTTCAAAAGTTTTCTTTCGATGGCAAGAACTTAGGCCTAGAGGCTAAATGGACTGTTCTCATTTTAATGTTCTTAAAGTGTACTCCAACAAGTTTGCAAGTTAAAAACAAATATTTCACATTTTGGGACCTTGTGTGATTGTTTTAAGTCTGCAACATCACGCGGGAGGATATGGAACTTCTGAACTGTTGAATTTCAGACATGCTGGAGAATTGCACGGTTAATTAAAAGAGCAGCCGGGGTCATTATCTGACCTCATTACCAGGCAGTGACATTACTATACCTCTTAATAAAGATATCTAATTGCAGCTTGATGTTCATTTTGAGTTTGAGTTGCAAGCTTGCCAGCAGCACGTAATCCTGCTACTTCCCGCCTTGTCAACTCTCCCGGGCCTTGCAATGGAACTTGGGGCACCTTCTTAACCCTTTGAAGAGTAGCTTTCTTGGAATGTTTTTTCAAAATTCGAAATCAGTGTTCTAGAACTCCAGTGCTTTCAGTTACCAGTAGTGATTGTTACATCAGCACTAGAATGTTCAGTTATAGGAACATTATAATGGCATATTTGTGATCTTTAAAGGGTTAAGTAGACACGACAAGCTCATTCCACTCTGGTACGACTGAGCAGCGCTCGTTAACGGTAATACACGCTAGTCCCTGTCACAGACGCTCAGTCAGACGACGCGTCAAACAGCCAATTAGCAGTGTCTTTCTCGTCGCATTTTTCTGAATATGTTTTTATGAATCGTTAGTTTAAAGCGCTTGTCTTGAATGAAGCGTTTCCCTGTTGAGATCGGCTTTTCCGCATTCATAACTGGATCTGTTTACTATCAAACGGTGTAGCGGAACGCTAATGGGTTCTTGCCAAAAGCGCTACCCTGACAGAGTGGGAAATTATAGTTATCATAACCTTAATTGTGATCATTTTTCTTATTGCAAAGCGAGTCCCCGCCAAGACAGCATAGGCGCAGGAACAGCAAATAGGATTAAAAGCAAAAAAATTCAATAAAAATGGAGAAATACAAGACAACAAACGACACTATTTAAAGTGCCAGCCTTGTGAGCAGATCTGAGTCAAATGTGTGTTTGCAGTACTTTTTAGATGCTATTGTTCGACACCAAATTGTACAATTGTAAGAAGACAAAAAATTTAATATAAAATACAGAGAGTAGATAACATTATAGAAACGCAGAAATGGCTCAGGGTGTGAGCTTCCGTTTGTCTGTCTGCATGCCGTAGGTCAGCCGAGCTCTGGAGAGAGCCCAGGGCCCCTGCCTGAGCCTGGTTCCTATGAGCAGCCCGTACGCGGACGTGAAGGCCTACCTGCAAGAGAACACACTGGCCTCGCGCAAGAAGCTCCTCCCCATCCTCAAGGACTTCCTGCGGGACTGGGAGCGTCGGGCGGCGCAGCGCGGAGCGGGCGGAGACGGCGAGGACCTGGAGGAGGAAGAGGACGAACTGGACGAAGGCTTCGAGCCCTCCCGCTCGCCCGGCGCGGACGAGGAGACCCGGCCCTCGCGGCGGTACTCGGCGTCGCGGCAACGGCGGGGGATGGGCGGAGTCGGAGGCGAGGAGGACGACTGCGGCTTGGTCCCGCCCACCCCCATGAACAGTCTGGTGGACGGCTGCCCGCTGGACAACGGCATGCCGCGCATCAGCGCCCAGGCCCTGCTGGAGAAGTTCAGCAAGATGGCCGCCACATCCGAGGAGGAGGCTGGGCAGGAGGAGGGAACAGCGGGAGCACTCTGAGCCCCGCCCCAAAACCCCAACAGCCACGCCCAATTTTAGTGATACAAACGTGATACATGCCCTCTGAACCACTCTGTGGGAGGGCTCCGAAATGCCATTGTCCCCGCCTCCTATTGTCATACAGCTCCCACCCCCTCAAAACTGCCCAATGAGACGGCTCTGTTGTCCCCACCTCCTTTTTATTGTATGCCCTCGAGCCCTTTAATAGGCCAATCGGAGGGCTCGGATCCACCGCCCACCCTGCACCTTTTTATAATATGAACCCCCACACACCCTAACCCCGTCAGAAAATATACCCATTACCCAGCATGCTCCAGTTTTCACTCCCACCGTGGCTGTCCAAAACCTGAATTTTCAGAGTGGGAACAGCCTGGGAAGGACACAACCTTGAGGAAACTGGTGAGCCGTAATGGCCGTCAGAAGGAACAACTTAACCTGTTTTTTTTTTTTTTTTTTCCAGCCAGAAGGAATGCAGCCATTTTGGCTTCTTTGCAGACACAGAACACCCGTTTAACTGATTGGTTTAACAACCAGTTACCAGCGCAATGCCTTGTCGTGTTATTATGCACCGGGGGTGGGGCGGGGGCGGTGGCGGTGTCTGTCCATCTGTCTGTCTCTGATTATTTTATCAGGCTTGATCAGACGGGGTGGGGTTCTCCAGTGTGTCGGATAAGAAGGGTCTGTATTTCCTCCACATGGCGGGAGTTGCTTAGAGACATGCGGGAATCCTGTCGCATGCGCCCCAGGGCTCGTTAGGAATCTGTCAGCAGCCTGTCTAAACGACCCTGCCCCCCCCATACCTTTTTATCATATCGAGCCATGTCATGGCCATGGTGAAGGCCTAACTCGTGGTAAAACGTTTCAAGCTAAAATGTCAACGGTTGCTTCTCGCAAAAACGTGTAGCTGGTGACAAAGGTTAAAGTATCAGTCGTCCTGAAATGAAGCATTTTCAGTGCTGCAAAGTTCTGCTTTATTCAGGCCATAATTTCCTGAATTGTTTGGTTGACTCAAGTTTGAGTAAATTTAGAAATAAGTTCCACTAAGCTGGGTGGAGTCTGGAATTGGTGGGGTCGGTTTTGATTGGCCAAACCCATAGGCCACTCCCCCCTCTTTGTCCTCAGTGTTCTGTAAATTTGTCAGCATGCGCAAGCGAGCCCTTCACTGTTTCTACTGTAAACGGCACCTGCACGTGCTTGGTTGCCGCCCACAAGTTAGCCCTGGTTACCGGCCACTGCTTCGTATTGGCCGTTCTTTAATAATGAATTGCACGCACAGAAAGTAAAAAAAAACATCTATTCATATGCCACTGTCGCAACAGTTTTAATTTTCAGGTGATATGAGACTGGAATCTGGCAGCTTTTGCATTTTGGCCACATGGCGACTTGCGCTACACATGCGGTACAAATCTTGTGCGTAACAAAGTGCACATCGCCTCGTAGTGAATACTGTTATTTTTTGTTTGTTGTGGCTGACACCCTTTAACCCAGAGAGATGCTCACCTTATATAAAGTGGCATAGCATGCACACCTGGGGCACTTCCACCTCTCGCCCAATGCCAGCAGGTTAAAACTGCGATGTTCTGATTTCCGAGGGTATCATTCAGCACTGCCTTCTGCCGACAGGATAGGAAGTGATGCGGTTGCCACGGTAACGGCCAAAATGACCCCTGACATGGAGGGAGTTTTAAATGGGCTCTCATCATTGCTGTCGTCACACTGTTATGTTTTTAGTCTTTTTTGTTGTTCTTGTGCTGTTGTGTGTTCACGTATTTAATTCGCTAAACCTGGCAGAAGTAGATTTCTTCTGTTTCCTTTTTTGTTGTTGCTGTTGTTTTTTTACCTCATCTCAGGTTGGGTAGTCAGCATTATTACCGTTTATTTAACATTTTAATAAAACATTTCGGCACATTTCCCACATTATTACATCGTAGGCCCGTCTGTGAGGTGATATTATTAATTCTAAATGTATAAAAATACCATTATTTTATACACAAGATTGCATACCGCTGTGGTCCACACACAATTTAATATCTGGATAGTTTTATGAAGTTTACAGCTAGATTATTATTTAAAATTATTATTATTTATTTTTTTATAGAAGAAGAGCCCAATAGTGTGCGGAAGACAATGCCCATTATTTCCTCAGCTGGCATGAAAGGTTGTTGTTTTAAATTTTACATTGAGTTAGATGTAAAATGGAATCCGTTTCCTTCATCCCTGGTGTGCAGGCTCGACTGAATAAAATGCCCCTGGTGTGTTTGAAGATTTTATTCTTCATAATGGAAAGGAAGAAAAACAACCAGTGAAATCTTTCATTGAGGGAAAAAAAACAGATTTGAAGTGCAGTTTGATCTCAACTCAAAGCAGAAAGGACAGCCCTCACATATCAGTGAATATAACAGATTTCCCCTGTATTACTGCTCACAGACGGATATAACACAGATTTCATTCAAAACCTGCATTTGTGTTTTTTAAGGAACTACACTTTGAGCTGAGACTATTCGCCCTCTTGTGTAAATAACGGATCTGTTTGATAGTCTTGAGTATTATTAAATATCTCCTTTATTATTAGATGAATATACGTATACGATAATAATATGGTTTATTTTTTTATTTACATTTTATTTTGTCGATGACAACTCTAGATTATTTAATTAAATGGTACAGATTTGAAGTGTACAGTTTAATGTGCCTATGGGATTGGAACTATGGGATATTTTAGCATGTCATGTTAATTGTCCCAATTCGGTTTTGGTTCGATTTCTGTTTAAATCCGTGTTCTTTGTTCACTTGGTCGCTGTCAGACACTGCTGTTTTTATAAATGCAACTTTAAAGACGTTCAACCTAATGTACATGGATGTATCGTTCTGATGTGTTGTTAACCAAATATTTATGTGTACCAAAAATCACCATGCCAGTGTACACATCTTCCAAGTACAATTTCACATGTCCCCTGTTTGCTAATTCCTTTGTTCTGTCCTAAATGTTCCCTTCCTCAGTCTGAATCTCTTACTATTTGGAGTCGCCTTGATCTGTGCTTAGTGTTTCCCCAGAGAGCATTCTGGGACGGTTCTGGGACGGGCTCTGCTAGTTCAGAGAGAGAGAGAGTGCCGAACCTGTATCACAGGGTTGCCAGATTGCTGAAATCATCTTTCTCCAATATAGTGGCAGGCACTCCAGGCCTGCAATGACTGCATGCATTTGCTCCAACCAAGCACTCCACCACCTGATTTCATTAGTGAGCTGAGTTCACCAAGAAGGTAAAATAATTAGCGAAAGCAGGTGATGTAGCTCAGTGCATGGTTTGGAGTAAACACCTGCAGACACTGGAGGTTTGTATATCAGAAGAAAAATGTATAGGAGTCTGTGGGAGATTAGGCATTTTTATAGGGTTGTGTGTGTTTTGATGGGGTGAGGAGGGGACTAAAGATACATTTTGAGAAATACATTTTGAGTTGAGGCTGTGGAGTTTGAGAAAATCTGGCAATCTTGTCCACGCGACAGAATTCAGGCCGACAGCATGTAGCGAATGTCGGGAGGATTGGAGGCGGCTGGTTTTGAGTTTTGTGAACACGGATAAAGTGTGGAGTTGAGCTGGCTTTGTTTCGCCTGCAGTACCCCCCAAAATTACGGGGAATATTTTTTATGAGTAGTGCCACGTTGAGCCCGCCATTTTTTCCATGAATACATGATGTAACCTTGCCCCTCTGCGGAAGGGCTGTGCGCTTTAGAAACAGGGTAGCTGGGACTCCAGAGCAGTGCTTGGTTTATGTGACCCAGGACAATCAGAATAAAAACCCTTCTTAATTGTATGCAAAAACGCCACTGTTTGCAGTGTTTCTGGTCCCTGTATATTGGAATGCAATGCAAGACCAATAAAATGTTTAGAAGCACAGTTCTATATATAAAAAAGAAAGTGTATTTGAACATGCATGTCATTCCTTATTTTTTTTGTGAGAGAGCCAGATTTAAATTGTATTTATTTGTTGTTTGTTTTATTATACACAACAGTACAGGACATCTCCTTAGTTTATAACATTCTGTTCATATGCCGTTCTCTCTTGGATTCAATGGACAACACATGGATTCAATGGACAAGGAGAACACATATCCACAATGTATAGCTTTTGCACACAATCTCCAGGTTGCATTTGTTTATGTTTATTGAAGGCCTGATTTACTAAGACCTTTAGACCACGTGCAAGACCTTTTAGCACACACAAAACCAATAACGTGGCCAATGATTGCTCGTGGTATTTGTTTTGCACCGAAATGAGAAAAAAAAGTCTGCACACTGCAAAATGCTCCCTAGTATCAAATTTTTATTTAAGGTGACGTTTCGAGCAATCACGCTCTTCATCAGACAAAAAACAAGGGACAAAGCACCTCCATTTAAACTATGCCAAGAAGGTCATGTGACTGGTCGTCTCACAAATCACGTGACAGATTATCAAATACAAATACGTTGCACACACATGCATGCATATTACAATACATTGGTATACAAAAATAGATAGCAAAAACCACGGTAAAATCTGCACCAAATATAATATGTACACTATTTGCAATGTCTAAAATATGTAAGTAACTTCACACGATTCATATTACAAAAATACATGAAGACCTGAAATCAATCATTGGTTGTGTTTCTAGACCTTTGCACATGCTAAAGGTCGTAGTAAATCAGTGTACTGTGCGCCGGTTTTTTTAGGTTTATCGGTGTAGTAGCAACATTGGTAGAGAGGTCTATGTGACTCCAAATGGTGAAATTGTGTTTCACATAAAAAAAGTTCCGCTATCTCTGCCATAACATGCGTCACTTTAGAGGTTATTTTCCTACGTGACCACAAGGGGGCAAGCTCAGCACGCACGCGGAAGTAATCCGTAGTTATTTGGTGACCGCTATAATTTTTGCATCTCGTTATCTCATGGAGGCAGCCAATCAAACGCCGCAGAGCCACCTTCAACGAAGAGAATGAAGATAATAATTACTTTATATAGCACCTTTCAAGCAATACAGCACAAAGTGCTAAATGGCGCAGTTGTGTCAATTAGTTGCTTTTTCTTCTTTAATTTACACAGCAATCCTGGTTAAAAAAATGTTGCAAGCTTTTAGCATTTAGGTTTAAGGGAACTGGGTTTGGAAGAGGTTGCTGGTTTGATTCTCAGATGGTGCACTTCTGAAGTACCCTTGTGACGGGTAGTGTATGGGTACTATAATGGGTAGGGAACTGGGCTGGTAACCTAGGTTCAAGTCCAAAGGAAAAGGAACTTAACCGGAATATATTCAGTAAATATCCAGCTGTGTAAATTGAGACTAAAAATGCAGCTCGCTGTGGGGAAAAGTGCTAAATGCCAGTTAATGTAAAAGCAGCCTTTTCAGGGTGTAGCACAATGTAAACTGTGTAGGTCACTCTACATACGTGCCGTCTAATTACCTAAATGTAAATGTAAGTCGTTATATATTTTTTCACTGTTTACTCCTTCCTGTCAGCACACAGGAAGCCAAATACCATTACAGAATCATCGCACTCCTCACAGTACAGAAACACCCTTGTGTGGCCTTCCGAGCACTTTTTAAAACCCTCTTTTTTGGAGGTTCTGTGTCTTTTAGTCATGCAAATGACTGTTTTTAAAATGTGCCAGAGACTGGTGTTTGAAAATACTCAGGGGAACAGTCGGGGAGAGAGTTGAGCGCTTGACTTTAATGCGCTGTGTTATCAGCAAACTTAGGGGCATCCCTGGTGAATTAAAGAATATAAATCTTTGCTAACCATGGAACATATAATGGACACTTTTCTGTAAGTTCACAGAGTAACAATATAAAAACAATGACTACGACGCCTACATCAACGTTCAAGATATAAATACAACAGAATGCACATACATGCTCCTGGGTGTCGATCAAGCTTCCAGTTCAGGCTTTAGGACCATGCAGACACCAGCTGCAGAAGTCTCTCTCTCTCCCTCTATCTTCCCCTGTCTCTATCCCTCTCTCTTTCTCTCCCCCTCTCTATCCTTCTATCTCTCTTTCTCCCTCTAACTCTCCCCCCTCTCTATCTTTTCCTCTTTCTCTCTTTCCCTCTATTGATCTCTCTTCCTCTGCCTCTCTGTCCCTTCCTCTTTCTCTCTGTCTGGTCCCTCCCCCTCTCTCTATCCCTCTGTCTTTCTCCCTGTGTCCCTCTCTCTGCCTCTCCCCTCTCCCTCCCTCCTCTCCCATCTCTCTTTCTCTCTATCGCTCTCTCTCTCTCTTTCAGGTAGCAGTGGGAGAGTAAGACTGCACAGGTGTGTCCAGCTAATAAGGGAGTGGCTCAGGCAGGCAGGTATCCAGGAGGAGCTGGAAAACCTGTCAGGAGACGACGGGGGAGGGTAAGGTCACACCTCTCTCACACACGCACACACTCCAACATGAGTCAGTCCTGCCATTAGGCAAAGCGACCAGTCCACCCAAAGCGAAAGGCGGCCGGACACAGAGAGGGAGTCGCCTGAGCACGTCCCGCCCAAGGTGCCGAATCACGGGGATCCTTACGCCATCCAGAGCGACCTCGGGGTGAGTACCGGCCGAATGGAGGGTTCGGCACGTCGGCCGAGTCGCCATGGCGATGCAGAAACTTTCTGGAAACCCTCGGCGTGCAAAGGCAGAAATTAGTAACATGTTTTGGAGCCTGAAGTTGCGGGTGGGTCAGATCGTTGTGATGACTGGTGTGAATGAGGAACCGGGTCCCCACTGTGAATGAGGAACCGGGTCCCCACTGTGAACCCTAACCCTAACCCTAACCCACACCCTCTTTCCCTCCCCTTACTGACCCAGTTTGAGGAAGTCGTTAGATTTACGACGCAAAAAGTCACCGTCTTCCAATCGTGACGCAGCCAGGGTGATGGACAGAGATCGGCTTACCCGATCCTAGAACAACAACACCACCTGGCTCGAGTGTCCCCTGAGCTCGACTACGTTTCCCTTCGTTTCCGAGTTCCCCTTTTTGAAGCATAATTCCACCCCTAATATTGTCAGTTCTGCATTTGGGCCTATTTAACCACTGTTTGTTGTTTTTTTGGGGTTCATTATCTAAGTTATTCCAGTGTGTTAAGCTAATGTGTATTCTTGATGACTAGCCTGGTATTCCTAATGAGCGGGACCTGTTCTGACCAGGGGGTACCCTTGCACAAAGGGTAACACTGTACCTCCTTCTAATCCTCCTAAACCTGAGTTTCAGGGGCTTTTGCGGGGCATTTTCCTCATTTATGACCGTGGAAAAGAGCGCTGTCATCATCTCTTTCAGCCCTGTGCGGTTCGACTTTCTGGTTCCACCGCTCAATAGCGAGGGCCTGTTGGGGCCTGTCTGGGGAGAAGCTGGAGCTGGGCGCTAACAGCGGAATGAGGAACACAAGCGTTTTAAGTGTGTTACGTTTAAAGTTTAAACTTAAAGGGGGTTATTAACACTTCTCCATGTCAAGGATACTCAGCCCTGGTTCTGGAGGTCCATGGTGTATACAGGGACACTGAACCCTGGTTCTGGAGGTCCACGATGTCTGCAGGGGACACTCAACCCTGGTTCTGGAGGTCCACGGTGTCTGCAGGGGACACTGAACCCTGGTTCTGGAGGTCCATGGTATCTGCAGGGGACACTGAACCCTTGTTTTGGAGGTCCATGATGTCTACAGGGACACTGAACCCTGGTTCTGGAGGTCCACGGTATCTGCAGGGGACACTGAACCCTTGTTTTGGAGGTCCATGATGTCTACAGGGACACTGAACCCTGGTTTTGGAGGTCCATGATGTCTACAGGGACACTGAACCCTGGTTCTGGAGGCCAACGGTGTCTGCAGGGCTACTCAACCCTGGTTCTAGTGGGCCCCAGTGTCTGCAGCTTTTCATTTCATTCATGACCTACAGCAACCGTGATTCTGTTCAATAGCAACACAAGCAAAAGACAGCTGCACTGTCAGTGTTCTTTAAGCAGGTATAAATAAGTAGTGCAGAGGAACCGAAGTGGTCCTGTGGTACAGAGAGGAATCATGGGAGATGTAGTCCTCTGCTTCTGCATATCCTCCAGCACGGTCAGTCCTCCACTTTCGTCCACTCTCTGTTCCTGTCCCACTGTCCAGGGCTTATCCGGGTTTCCGGGCTGCATTGAGGAAATGGCCTTGTGCACAAAGCCAAACCTGATATTCAGGTCTTGATGGCTCATGTATACGTTGCTCAGATTTTTACGATCACAAAGAGACCTTGTTTTATTTTCTGGATTTAGATGGCACAAACAGGAAGTCTTCTTTGGTATGCATGCATTTCCATCATTATATAACTAATTAAGGACTACATGCATAGTTGGCATTATATGTATTTTTTATTGAATGCATGCATTCATTAGCATAATTATATGAGTAATTACAGACTACTTTGGTGTGCATGCTCTGTCTTAATTGTATTGTTAATTAAGCACTTCTTGTGTGGAATGCGGGCTACATTGAGGCACGTTAATTATTTCCTTTGAAGACGACATCCGCATCCATGGTGCTGTACAATGAGGGATCCTTCCTGACCACTGTCACCACAAGCAGAATACAGGCAAAATCTCATCATTGGATGTACTGTAGCTATGTTAGTATTACTGGACTGGAGCACGTAGCGTGGTTTCTTTGGAAAAACGTTTACATACAATTCCGTAAACCTTCTGAACTGTTGGTCACTTCTCTTTGTTTTTGATACCTTGATTTTCTTGGGAGTATTCAAAGATCCGAATATGACGCATAATAATTGTGTTTAGTGACATCACTCCTGCTAAAGGTCTCCAGGTTTATAGAAATAATGAATGAATACCTATAGAATGATACCCCAGAGAAAGCGCTTGTTTGGCCAGAGTAAATGTTTTTAAGTCTTCTGTGACAGGGCTGTGTGTTTGATGACTGCATGGTGGTTTGTCCTGTTGGCTCTGCATCTCACTACATTTTTCCAAACTTTTTCCCCACAGATAATTTCAATCTCATGCTCCAGTTGGAAAAGCAGGTTCAGTGATTACTGTTATATAATTATAATGTATTTTTCAGAGAATAGACACAGAGGTTCTTTTAAAGCACCATGGTTTGCTTTTAGGGTGTGTGGTTCCAGGCAAGCTGTTCAAAGCTGACTTCTTGCTCTGTGGTTTGTAGGGATAGGCCATAATGCGCCTGTCCGTTGTGTAATAAAACTGGCCTTCCTTTGTAAAAAACACTTACTGTTCGTAGCACCTTGTTATAATTGTTAGCCTGTCCCGTTGCTATAGTGTCCTCCGTCAGTGTGGGAAGGTGAAAGACTTGTGTAAACACCGTGCAGGCGAGCCCGTGCAGCGCTCCGTTGTCATGGCTACGGGGAAGGTCGGCCTACACAGTCCACTGCACCTTCCTTCTCAGGTGTGCCGTATGCGTGGCCGCTCGCGGGGCCCTCTCATTGGCTGCTCGGCTTGGGCCTTTGCCCCAGTGACGTAGCGACTCTGCTTCTTGTCCCAGAAATAGTCCTGTGATCTTGACGCAAAGCCCGAAACTCTTGACATTGAACTTGGTAACTTTTATTCAGGAAGTCGACAGAGGTAATGTAACCAAACCTATTGTAGCCTACTTGTCAGGCTGTTAGCTTTGTATATATATATATATATATATATATATATATATGAGACAGGGCCATACAGTACTTTTATATTTATTTAAGTTTGAGTTTGCTTTGTTTAAGGCAACACTAAAGATATTGTGATAGGTAATGCTTTGTTTGGTATTCGTTTAAGAAAAGACTGGGAGGGTATATTTATCACACTTCAGGTCTAGCAACCAGGGGGGTATACTACGAAGCAGGGTTACTGAGTTAGCTGGGTAACAGCACTGAGTAAGAGAAGCAGGATTACTGAGTTAGCTGGATAACTGCACTGAGTAAGAGAAGCAGGGTTACTGAGTTAGCTGGATAACTGCACTGAGTAAAACCTAAAACAGCTCTTTTAACTTCCAGATTTGGGAGGGTTCCGGGTTTTACTCAGTGCAGTTATCCAGCTAACTCAGTAATCCTGCTCTGTAGTGTAGCCCTGAGGGCGGGTCCACGCAGTGTCATGTTATTTAATGCCAAATTCCAGGATTCCAAGACAAATATGAGTTGTTTATTTAGGACCGATTTAAAACATACATTTTTCTATACATTACTGTTATTTTACATTTCATATGAATCAACGTTGACTTTCAGTGGGATGGGAGATTTACTTAATAATTCCTAATAACCCCATTTGTAAAGTCAAATGTGACAACTCCCATGTTTTTAAAAATATGTATATACTTTTTTTATCATTTCTGTAAAATATTCTTACAGCCAGTAGTATCAGATTGTGCGCTGAAATTGGTTTCCGGAGAGGACGTCTGGTTTTACTCGGATTAGAAATTGATTCGGTCCTGATAGAGATGCTGAGATAGAGGGGAGCTATCATTCATGCCTTTTGGAGGTTTTGCCCTGTCGATTAGAGCTCCAACTCAGTACGGCTCTCAGCTGTGGGCCGGTCAATAACTGACTAACTCAGTACTGCTCTCAGCTGTGGGCCGGTCAATAACTGACTAACTCAGTATTGCTCTCAGCTGTGGGCCGGTCAATAACTGACTAACTCAGTACGGCTCTCAGCTGTGGGCCGGTCAATAACTGACTAACTCAGTACTGCTCTCAGCTGTGGGCCGGTCAATAACTGACTAACGCAGTACTGCTCTCAGCTGTGGGCCGGTCAATAACTGACTAACTCAGTACTGCTCTCAGCTGTGGGCCGGTCAATAACTGACTAACTCAGTATTGCTCTCAGCTGTGGGCCGGTCAATAACTGACTAACTCAGTACTGCTCTCAGCTGTGGGCCGGTCAATAACTGACTAACTCAGTATTGCTCTCAGCTGTGGGCCGGTCAATAACTGACTAACTCAGCACTGCTCTCAGCTGTGGGCCGGTCAATAACTGACTAACTCAGTATTGCTCTCAGCTGTGGGCCGGTCAATAACTGACTAACTCAGTCCTGCTCTCAGCTGTGGGCCGGTCAATAACTGACTAACTCAGTACTGCTCTCAGCTGTGGGCCGGTCAATAACTGACTAACTCAGTATTGCTCTCAGCTGTGGGCCGGTCAATAACTGACTAACTCAGTACTGCTCTCAGCTGTGGGCCGGTCAATAACTGACTAACTCAGTACTGCTCTCAGCTGTGGGCCGGTCAATAACTGACTAACTCAGTACTGCTCTCAGCTGTGGGCCGGTCAATAACTGACTAACTCAGTATTGCTCTCAGCTGTGGGCCGGTCAATAACTGACTAACTCAGTACTGCTCTCAGCTGTGGGCCGGTCAATAACTGACTAACTCAGTACTGCTCTCAGCTGTGGGCCGGTCAATAACTGACTAACTCAGTACTGCTCTCAGCTGTGGGCCGGTCAATAGCTGACTAACTCAGTACTGCTCTCAGCTGTGGGCCGGTCAATAACTGACTAACTCAGTACTGCTCTCAGCTGTGGGCCGGTCAATAACTGACTAACTCAGTACTGCTCTCAGCTGTGGGCCGGTCAATAACTGACTAACTCAGTACTGCTCTCAGCTGTGGGCCGGTCAATAACTGACTAACTCAGTACTGCTCTCAGCTGTGGGCCGGTCAATAACTGACTAACGCAGTACTGCTCTCAGCTGTGGGCCGGTCAATAACTGACTAACGCAGTACTGCTCTCAGCTGTGGGCCGGTCAATAACTGACTAACTCAGTATTGCTCTCAGCTGATTGGCTGTGGAATGATCAAGGGAGAGCGGGGTTTCAGTTGTCAGGAGTGTCTTGAGTTTCATCACATACTAGCGGCTCTTCCAGTCAGCTACAAGCTGATTGGCTAAGAAGGTAGAAGTGAGTTTGTGTGCCGGGTCTGGCTGGAGCTATGTTCCTCACCATGTGTTCAGTTAGACCTGTGTGACTGTCCGTGGATGGGTCATGTGACCAGCCTGTCGAAGCTCTGAACCTCAAACAGAGTGCCCCGGGACAGGGCCAGTGAATTTGTTTATTTTTTGCATGGGCTGGTGGCGCTACACTGTCGCTCTTGTAGGCCAGAAGGGTGTGGCTCTGTGGTGCCTCTCTCCAGCCAGGCACCCGTTTACCTGAGCTGCTTCAGTAGATATCCAGCTCTCTGAATAAATAACATGGACAATATAAATTATACAAGGACTAATGGGAGGCACCAATGTGATGTCATGTGATGTCATTTCTTGTTATGTGATGTAATGTGATGTAAATGGAAGTATTTCATGCTCATTCCAGGAGGCCAGAGGACCCAAAAGTGTGCCCCTAAATCCAGGACATGGAGTTGCAGGACGAGGAGCTCCCCAGGTCAGCGGTCACATCATATATAGCGCCTTACAGATCCTGCTCCACACTGAACACGCTGACGCTTAAGGCTGTCAGGCACTGCGTACTGTAGTTAGTCACTGAGGCTAGACTTGATGTTCATGGCTATGGATGGATAGCTGTTACTTTATGATATAACTGTACTTTATCTGACCTGATTGTAGCTGTTTCAATGGCCTTCGGTCTGCACTTATTGTACGTCGCATTGGATAAAAGTGTCTGCCAAATTAATGTCATGTAATGAAAATTATTTGTGGATAAATCTGTGAATTGTTTTATGCACATCTGAGCAGGTGTGCCAGAGATGGAGACCTGTGCAGGCCAGTGCATGTGCTGCACATCTAATGTTGAACGAGGGATTTTTCACTCTTTTAGCTCTGAAATGCACATAGAGTATATGAGTGAAAGTGATTGACAGGTGGGTGTACACATCATTCCACAGGGCGCTGCCTGAAGGAGCGCAGAGCCCAGACGATGATGACGACGATGACGAAGAGGAGCCCGCAGCTGGTGGGGAGAGGCCAGGTACCCGCTTCACAAGCTTAATCCACGATTCTGTACGACGGCGGTTTAAATCCGAGGTTTAAACCGCGGTCGACCGACCTCCACGTGTCTTGATTGATGTGTCACGGATGTTGTCGCCTTTAGCCCCGCCCACCAGCCTGCCGTTGCCTGGAAGCGGGCGCAAGAAGAAGAAGCGTCTGCTCGCGCCCGCCATCAGCCTGACGCTGGAGCGCAGCGACTCAGTCTTCTCCGACGACTACGCCACCGCCGCCCTCTCCCCGTCGCCTGACGACGACGACGACGAGCTCGACATCAACCTGGAGGACATGGACACGCCCTCCGACAGCGAGTCGTTTGGCTTTCCCGACAGCCCCGACTGGGAGGGTGAGACAGAGAGCATCATGGGAAATTTGCTTATTTTTACATTTCAGCTCAGTCTACAATGTTGCATCTATCTATAAAGGAAGAAATCCTGTCTGTCTCTATATTTCACTTTGCTCGACAACCGGGCACTATATGAAGTTGAAATTTGCTAGGTGTATTGGTCAAGACCCAAGGAAGTGCATTGCCGACTGTGATGATTGGATGAGCAGTTCTCCAAAAAGAAGCTATTTGTATACGGTCTATGATAAAAAGTCTAAAAACTGTAGAAGGATATAATCTGAAGCTGCTAGAGTGCATTGGAACATTATCAGCTGCAGAGAGCTTGTTGCTAAGACAACAATCGCTATATATCAAAACTTTTCAAGCTTGGGAAAACTGGAAATTGGCCCGTTCCGAACGGGTATGGGCACTGTGCTTTGATTGGATGAGCGGTTCTCGAGAAAGCTGCAAGCATCAATACCGGGGACCAGGCAATCGGCCTGTTCCGAACGGGCACGTTTTGTACGAGCACGGGCACTATGGATATGGATTAAAAAATACAGTGCTGCTCGAAAGTTTGTGAACCTTTGAGAATTTTCTGTATATCTGCATACATTTTATCTAAAATATGATCACATCTTCATCTCAGTCCTAAAACTTGATAAAGTGAACAACAAAAAACACAAAAAACATTATTCTTTTATTATTTTTTTATTGAGCAAAATTATCCAACATTAAATGCTTTGTTGGCAAAAGTATGTGAACCCTTGGATCATACGTATTTTTAAAGTATATTTAATATTTGATCGCATATCCTTTGCGTGCTGTTACTTCCTGAAGTCTGTGACCCATGAATTTCAAAGGACTCTCAATATCTTATTTTCAGGTACTGTTACAAGCGATACTATAACCTCTCTGCATTTGAATGAATCTCTATGGGAATTGGGGGGTGAGACTAGATTCAGCTGTAAATTACACTGGTACAGTATGGAACACACGACTGGCTAAATGGCTGTAAGTTATCCAGGGTCTAAGGCAGTGGCGGCTGGTGATCTAAATATAGGTTGGGGCACTAGCATTTCTAAAAAAAAACAAATACATCTGACTTTGACTTTAAACAGAAAAAACAAGCCACCTTGTGTCTCAGTTGCATAAGACAGTTTAATTGGCAACAGTGGAGGACAGTTTTTCAAGTAAGACATCACTGAACAGTGGAGGAGCCTCTGTTCATTCAAGTTAGGCAGGACTCATACATTCAGATTTAGACTTCAAACAGATCACACAGACCTCCTGGCAGCACCGGGTCCAAATCAAACACAACAGCACTGTCATGTTGCCTAGAGAGGTGCTAATTGCTGCCCCCCACACACAACTCCTTGCTGCACAATTCCTTTGTATTGCTAAACCGCTAAAAACCTCAGACTGAGAAGAGCCTACTTGACTGGTCATTCAAATGAGTCATCATACATTTTGAGACAAAGACATACAACACTAAAGGTGAATTGGCCCATTACAACACAACAACACACTAATGTTGCCTAAAACCACTACTTGAACATACATTTTTTGTCACCTCTTCGTTATGCTTTCTAATGCCAATTCTGTAGCCTTCATCAAGTTGTTCAGCAATGCTAAGCCTGCCAAAAAAGTTTAGCTTCATACTGTTGTCAAGATGGCTGCGGCTACTCATGCCGTTTGCACTTTTCAGCAAGATGTTTTAGGTCTCGTACCCCCGTCGTTGTCCACAATGGTTCGGTGCCAGCACTTTGAAATAGCAAACGGAAAGCAATATAACGCATTACTCACAGCACATCCAGCTAGCCAACTCCGTTTGTCATAACACGAGCGCGATCACTTGTTTGCTGTTGAATGTACAAATCTGGTCGCTCTGGTCCAAGTTCCTTTACTCTTTTCTTTTCTTCCAATGAACGCCTTGAGAAAGGTTCTTTTTGCAAAGAAATAACCGAATTTTCTTTGCTTTCTGTTCCACTTGAAGAAGCCATTTCGAATTATCTCTCTCGCTTGGTCTAGGTCTATTTGAATGAATGCGTAGCAGCCGACTGAACCTAGCCGTAGTACTTAGTGCGTAGTGATATCCTGCTAGATGCCGGCTGGGCGTGATAAACATGCCTTAAATCCAATCCAATAATATCATAAACCATGAGGACTAATCAGAAAAGGGTAGGATAGTCCGCACAGGCCTGCGCCCCGGGGGCTACTTTTTTGACCGCGAATCAGGCAGCAGAATCTGGAGGCTCGCCTGAAAATGAATGAGTGCTCTGATTCACCATAACGTTACCGGCGCCCCGCAGGCCCCTGAACATGCATATGTAATGTATTAAACTTTAGACAACGCAAGGCCAACATATAACATGTTTAAGCTACTAAAAAATTAAATAATAATAAAAAATAATAATTTTAAGCTACTAAAAAATTAAATAATAATAAAAAATAATAATAAAAAATAATAATTTTTTTAAAACTTTTTTAAAAATTTGTATGTGGGGGAGGGGGGGCGGCGCCCCAGCGCCCTCTATAGGCCGGCCGCCACTGGTCTAAGGTATCAAACGAGCCCCAAACCATCACTCTGCAGGCAGATATGGAGTAGATGTGGATGGATCACTGCAAGGGTTTCTTCTCTTGACTTTTTTCCCCATAAAGTTCTATAGGAAAATGAGTCAGGAGAAATAAATTATTCGAAATATTTCTATTATTAGAAAGCCATTATTGCGACCCCTTCAGGGGTTCACAGCCCTTAATTTAACCCTTTAAGGTCCAAGGACACAACTATGTGATTGGAATGTTCTTAACTGCACATTCTAATGCTGATGTAACAATCGCTACTGAAAGCAATGGAGTTCTAGAACACTGACTTAGAATTTTGAAAAAAACATTCTAAAAAGCCTAGTCTTCAAATGGTTAATAAGAACCCCTACACTGAAAACCCCTGCTTAATTCCCTCTGGGGTCTCCCTGTGGCTTGGCTGTGACAGGTGACTTTCTACGATTTGCGAAGACGGGGACAGGGGGCGGGACTTCGCGGCTGTCCGTCACAGAGCAGGCGGAGCTCGGGAACATGGAGCTGGACCAGGTGGACGGCGAGGGTCGCAGGTGGAGACGTTTAAGCATCTCGGGGCAGGAGTGCTACGTCAACATGAGCGTCCTGGAGCCTTATCTGCAGGTGCTGTCACATGGGGGTGAGTCTAAGAGGGGGGGGGGGGGGGGTCCCCAGGGATAGATGCTGCTTTAACACACCACCCTCCTGTGAGATGCCGTGTGTGAGCTTGATTTTTTCAGTGAAAACTTTAAAAATTTCAAAGCGTGGTGCGCAAAAATCATGATTCTAGGATAGACTGTGGGGGAGTATCACTGTTTCAAGAACCAACATGCATACACACACACACACACACACACACACACACGCATAAAATATGTATGTGCTTTTTTGTGGATTCCTGAAAGGGTGTGTCACCGCCCAGACTATAGAATCACAGGAATAAGCGGTCTATTTTTTGTTTTTAATCGAGCACACTGTCATCAAGGCCAGTCTGGGTTTTTTTCCTCCTGACTATAGGACACGTCAACCATTTTAATTTAGAGTGAGGAGAGAAAGAACAGAACTAACCTCTGGTCACACCTCAGGCCTTCCAAAGGCATGAGGGATGATGATGATGTCATAGAGGAATGTCTCCCGTGTTCCAGGTTACTACGGAGATGGCCTGAATGCCATCATCGTGTTTTCCTCCTGTTATCTCCCGGAGAACACCATTGAGAACTACCAGTACATCATGGACAACCTCTTCAGGTAGAGCACATACTACGTGGGGTTTGAGTTCACACTGCTACAGTGTGGCTTTGGCTTTGTGTCTGTTTTTATCAGAGATCTCTGAGTTACACGGATACCCATCAGAACAGTGGCGAATAGACACCTGTACCAACAAGTGATTTAAGTTTTACCAGTTCATGGCTACAATTAAATAAATAAAGTCAGAAACCAGAAAGGTACAGTTCTCCAGTGACCACCCCCCAGTCAAATGCTTGATTTACACCAGGAGCAGAGTAGATTCTGTGTGGTGCTCACTTCCTGTTGGCGCTCCCGTGCTAGTGGATTGCAGCTTGTATACCAACTGCAGTCCGGCACGGAGCTTGGTGTAAGTCAGACGTAAGACCGATCTGTATGTGGCAGTTACCATCACCTGAACCGTCAGTGTGACCTTAGCATAGCATCGCCCATATGTCTGACTCACTCCTGTAAATATGTTCTGGGGTTGTCTTGGCGTGCTCATTGCGAGCCGCGACGTTGGCGGTTCGAGTCCGGCCGCGCGACCTTTGTCACATGTCTCGCCCTCTCTCTCGCTTCCCATTCTTTCTGTCTCTGCAATAATGAGTCGGATGTCACATAATGTTTACACGTACAGGGCGAATTAATGTTGTGGGGGGATTTTTTTCTGAAAGATACTTTTTTTTTAAATTTGTTTGTTTAGCTTTGTTTATATCCATATTCTCAGATAAAACCGAAAGAAGTATTAATTTTGATTCCTAAAGTTGTTTTATTAAAAGATTTTGCTGACTTTTTTGTTTCAAGTTAATGCTTTTGTCCGCTGTGATGCGTAAAATTTGCACGTTTTCGCCCCTCTTGCGATCGTCTTTATATTCCCCCGTTACATTTTTGGTATCAACCGAAAGCTGCAACCTTCCTGTGTCCAAATATGGGTCCATATTTTAAGTTTAAAAAGTTTAAGTTTAAACTTTTGGGTCACATATGTGGTCTGCGTATAAACCGCGCGCGGCTCACGAGTTCTGCGTTCACCCTGCCGCCATCGCTCACCTGAGTTCGCGGCGGCCCTCAGGTACATCGTGGGGACCCTAGAGCTGATGGTGTCAGAGAACTACGTCATCGTGTACCTGTGCGGGATGGCCGCTCGGACCAAGCTGCCCAACATCAAGTGGCTGAGACAGTGCTACATGACCATCGACAGAAGGTACAGAAACATTTCGTGAAATTAAGACCGTTTGTCGTTTTTAAACAACTTCTGTAATGTATGTTTAGTTTTTTAATTAGTTTTGGTTGTACGTCAGCAGCATGAGATGAGTAACAGCACTGGATGACTATTGGCAGGAGGTGGTGCGACAGTTTAACAGGTCCCACATTTCATTCCAGAGCATGCGCCAAATATCACTAGTTCCTTTTCACAGGAGCAATTCTATTTTTCAGCCAGAAGAGGGCGCTCAAACCAATGCACACCATAGGTTTTCACCCTTCCCTCTACTTGCATCTTATCTCTTCTCTGTATAGATAAATTAACACCTTCCCACTCACCCTGAATCAATTTTAAACGTTTATTGTCACATAATGGCTGGGTTATGTAATTACATCAGCAGAACCTGGACCAGCTTGACGAGGCAGAGTACAAAACGTGCCTCTCTCACCCCCATTATTGGGGGGACAAGGAATGTTCTCTATCAGGAGAGGAGAACAGCTCCCTGTCGCCATTCCACAGATAACCCCGCGACCTTACCGCCGCTGTCTGGTGCTGGAGGCTTTGAAATAAGCCGCCTCGAATCTGGGGCCCAGAACACCAGCACAGGAGGGGTGGGGCTTAAAAAGGGATAGGGCGGGGCCTCGTGCAAATGGAGTCTTCTCATTGGCTGTTTCCATGGATTCTTTATTATCACCAGATGTTCAGCTCCTGCCTCCTGTCATGCTCTCTTAAACTACAGGAGGTTGCTGTTGGTAACATTGGCTTCCAGCACTATTTTACAGTACAGACCATCCCATTACCACAGTATAGTAATATACCACATGTCTCTAAATCAGCATTCAGTAGATGCATCAAACTGGAAGGATTGTGGCTTAAAAGCGAAAGGAGACTGAACATTCCGTGTTCGGAACATTCAGTGTTCGGAATATGGAGCTTAGAATCTTGTCAGTCTAAGGAATCCATGCCATTACATGAGGTGTGGTAGAAACATAAAGATTACAGTGAGGTACAAACAGTGTATATTACAGTGTGTTTTTGAGATAAAGAAAAACACAATGTAATTGTGCGTTCAGTGCTGAGTATTCTCCATGCATGATAGCAGCACTGCTGCCAGCTTTCTTATCGCTGTTGGTGAGTGCTTGTACCCTCTATATTACAGGCAGTCCACTGTGTAGTATTTACCTGTTTAAAGGGCAAACTGACGTTCCACCTTGAATTCATAACAAAGAGAAACTCTCAAATGGCGGCTAACTTGGCTTTTTTATTTCACAAGTTTTAAAATGGGTTTAAACAGTGAAGGTTAGCATGACGCAGTTTTTGGAGCAAGTTCACTTTGATCAGTATTGTACTGTAACCGCTAAAAGGCAAAAAAATGAAATTAACGGTTAATTCACAGCGTGTAAGGTGGTTCTCGTATTTAAAAAAATGCAAGAAGCCGCCAAACGTATGGAAAAATTTCCATGGGCTTTCCCCAGATTTACGGGAATTTTGTGGTCTAGTAGCGTTGTGCACGTGTGCGAAACTAGTGTTGTGTCACATGGTGTACACACCGCTACCCCCCTCTCCCCCCGTTACGCCTTTTTTCAGTTTGAATTTTAAAAAGATGATGTCATGAACTCGGGTTGTCTTGTAGGAGGCATAAATGCTAAAATAGCATGTTTTAATGTATGTGAGAAAACATTGTGGTAGCAACGAGGAGTCCAGCCGCCACACGTGTGGTGCCCGTGTGCACGTGTGTAGCCGCTTATTCCGAGATTCTGGAAGGCTTTGAGCTTCCTGTTCTGGGTGTGGTCAGATACGTCACCCCAGGATTCTCCTGGTTTTCCCAACTGTGTCTGGGACAGCTAGAGCCAGGCGTGTTGTGGATTGGGTGGGGGTTGGGTGCATAGCAGTGCAGTCATGCGTTTATTTAAGGAGCAGTTGACGGTACTGAATGAGCCTCTGTGCTCGCACGCTGCAGGTGTGGGCGGCTATAAAGGATTAACTCTGTTTGGAAATAAACGGAGTTTCAGACGTCGTTACAAAGCAAACAAAAACAAGCCGTCGCTTCACACGACAGAAGAGGAAGTTGACGGCCGGAGCGGCTAGCGTCTCAACCGCTTCCTTGTTCTACGGCGGTTTTGATGGACAGTTGCCTTCGCGTCATGAAGACGTTTGGAAAAGCCGCCTCGAGGATTTTGTATCCCTGGTAAGGAAGACGTTTCTTTAGATCGAACGTTCTGTTCTTTTCTGAGTTCAGCCTGCAGACCTGCTTGGGTTCAGCAGTTTAAAATGGCAGACAGAACTCCTTAAGCCCACATCAGGTCAAAAGGTCATCGGCTTGTCGACCAGACTGTTTTTAAAAATAAATTCTTCAGTAGAAATTTAGTTTGCTGTGAACTGCCGAGCTTTAGGACACCTGCCGGGCGGTGGTTGAAGCCATTTCAAGATTGCTGTCAATTCTGAGAGTTAAAAAACAAGCAGGATCCTTGCTCAACCAACTCGTAATTCGTCGTTATGGAAACAGTCATTTCCCAAACAGGAAGGGGAGCGCAGTGTGTGCACATCTCTGAGGTTGACCGCCCCTCAGGTGGCGTTTGGCTGGAACTATTGCCCCAGGGGTTGTTTTGACTGATTCTTTTGCCCTGCAGCAGTAGTTTTGAACTGTCCCCTCTGGTGAGAGAGACGCTCCCCGCCCCAGGGAGAGCGTGTCACGGCCTGACTATGACTCTGCCGCTTTCCCAAACATGGAGTACTGAGTCACTCAGAAGCCCACAGACCCTTCCCACAATCCTCTGCTCCTGCTCTCACTCGCTCACTCACTCGCTCACTCCCCCAAGCGTATAAAAAGCCTTTTGTCCGCTCCCTTATTTTTAAAGAGTAAAGTTTTTTTTTTTAATGATGCGGACATTCTCCAAGGGCCTGTAAAGCAGTTTAATAACAGCGCCTTTAACAAAACGGAGGGAGGGCGCAGATCCAGCGAGTTTCTGGAAGTCCTGATTGCGGTATCAGAACCGCGCCATTACGGGTCCTGAGAAACCCGCCACACGCCCCATCCCAAACTCTCAGGCTCCGCTCAGATACTCTTACCCTTGGATCAATCGCAAGTTTCAGTCAGTCTCTAAATTAGGGGTTTCCTCTACGGTTGGGTTATACAATTTGGGATTCATAAAAGAAAATAAAAAATACCTCAACCAAAAAAAAAAAGTGTTATTTTGTATAAAGTGGTTCTGGTTTACATTTGGAAAGTAAACCACATAATTGAATTGATCTCTTGCAAAGATTAGTTCAAAGTAATGATGTCGTATCTACTGGCAATCCAAAATGTGAACATATTTAGTCCCATAGTGGCTAAATTCATAATTGTGCAATTAGAAGTCTCCACTATAAGTGTTATTATAGTTAATCGTGTGATTCACATTTTATAACTTGAAAATAAAGTCTCCGATATGACTGTGGTTATAGTTTTTCTCACTGCCTCTTACATACAAGCTGGGCCTAACTGGATGTTTTAATTCACCTGGCCCTTGTGTACTTATTCAGTACTGTCCAACATGGTGACTCACAATTAATTCACAGTCATTCAAATGGCTAACCATGTGACTAAAACTTCCTTCCCGATTGGCTGACACTGTCAAATTCAGTCAAGTCTTATTGGTCTGAAAAAACCACACACAGATGTGTTGTGCCTCTGGACAAAACTGCAACTGGAAAAAAAGATTCATTTTAGAAACGGAGCAGAACTGAAAAACAGAAACCTTTTTTTGTTTTTCACAGAGACTTAAAGAAAGTAAATAAAGAACTGAGGTGGAATCATTGGTCTGTTTCTGCTCTGATCATTAAAGTTTGTTTTGTTCAAGTACTGCCAAGAACAGGATACCACCCATGGCATAACAATCTTCTTCTGGTTTGTGTGTTTGTGTGTGTGGGCCGGCTTACTCACCTCTCCCCTCTGTGTGCGTGTGCTTGTACGTGTGTGCGTGTGTCTGTGTGTGTGTGTGTGTGTGTGTGTGTGGGTGGGCCGGCTTACTCACCTCTCCCCTCTGTGTGCGTGTGCTTGTACGTGTGTGTGTGTGTGTGTGCGTGTGTATGTGTGTCTGTGTCTGTGTGTGTGTGTGTGTGTGTGTGTGTGTGTGTGTGTGTGTGTGTGTGTGCACACTCACTCCACTCTCCCCTCTCTCTACAGGCTTAGGAAGAATCTAAAAGGGATGTTTTTTGTTCACCCCGTCTGGTACATCAAAGTCATACTTACCATCATCAAGCCATTCATCAGGTGAGGAACATCTGGTTGGTCTATAGAATCTGTGGCCACATGTACATGTGACTGTGATGAAAAGTTGGCCAACAGAGTTGACTATCTGGTTGGTCTGGATCAGGGGTGTCCACTCATATCCGAAAAGGGCCAATGTGGGTGCAGGCTTTTGTTTTAGACCCAGCGCTACAACGCCTGATTGAACTAATTAACATGGTCTTCAATTAAAAAATCACGTGTCGTCGTGCTGGTCTGAATAAAAAATCTGCACCCACTTCGGCCCTTTTCGGATATCTTTGTACCCTGGCCCCTTACCCTCGACTGCACTCCGTAACCCTGCCCTGTCCCTGCAGTGCCAAGTTCAGCCGGAAGGTCCGCTTCATCCGTAACCTGCAGGAGCTCTCCGAGTTCATCCCCATGGAGCACGTCAACATCCCCGATTCCATCCGCCAGTAAGAGCCTCACTCCCACATACACACACATCCCCATAGAGCAGGGGTAGGAGGCCCTGGTCCTGGAGAGCCGCAGGGTATGCTGGTTTTTGTTTTCACC
Source organism: Ilyophis sp. 1 JC-2022 (assembly GCA_022702515.1). Taxonomy (NCBI): domain Eukaryota; kingdom Metazoa; phylum Chordata; class Actinopteri; order Anguilliformes; family Synaphobranchidae; genus Ilyophis; species Ilyophis sp. 1 JC-2022. The sequence goes on along the minus strand of CM040395.1, from coordinate 65,906,102 downwards.
TTAAATACAGAAACTACTGAGACCAAAGAAACCAGGTGAGGAGAGTTACTGTGTAATCGGCTGCTTTAATTTATCAATTAAGTGACGAATCCTCATAGAGCCTCATTCACTCACACTCACACATACATCTACATAGAGCCTCACACACACACATCCCTATGGAGCATGTTCACATCCCAATCACATCCGTCAGTAAGAGCCTCATTAACACACACACATCCCCATAGAGCAGGGGCCTCTCGGGCCGGTGCGTATGCATGTTTTTACTGCAACCAGTTAACACGGCTCAATCAGCTAATTAGTCATACACACAATCACGATTCACTCGTAAATTACAGAACGATAAAACGCTACAATACACTCATACCGGCACAAGAACATTAATCGGCTACTGTCCATATCGCGGATATGTAGATTAAAATATCAGATCATGTAAACTATTGGGCTAATTAAATCATTGTTAACTGGTAGCAGCAAAAACCTGCATACACACCGGCCCGCGAGGCCTGGAGTTGCCCATCCCTATCATCGAGCCTTACACACACACACACACACACACACACACACACACACATCCTCATAGAGTCTCACTCACACACACACACATCCCCATAGAGAAGTGAATTGAAATTGTACTGTACAGCTTGTAGTGATAAAATGGTGAGATTGAGCATGAAAATGTATTTAGCGTTTGGGCCCCCTTTAGACCTTGTGTCATCCCTCTTTTCAACGATTGGCCGTTTCATCACCTTGACTACTGAACTCATTTATATTCCTGCGTCTGTTCTTTTACAGATATGACGAGCATATGGATGAGTGAAACAGCAATAATGTCCCTGATTATGTGTATATAATGTACATAAAGCTGGTCCCGTCTGGTTGGAGCGTCGGTGAAGCCTGGATGTGAAGCAGACGTGGTGACGCTGTTTGACCTATGACCCCTCAGTCATCCCGTCTCCGGATTCCAAGTCGAGAGCCTTGACCAGACACACGACCCCTGACCTCTGAGATTTGACCAACTCATTCTGCTTTCTTTGACGTCACTTTTTTGGCCACGTTGTTTTTCCCTCTGATTTGTCTAAACGAAAGAGAACGCCACTAAAGGACTAAAGGGTTTGAAGGTCAAATATTTAAAAAAAATATTTTTTGTTTTTTTGGAATCAGTTCCAGAGGCGCCCTCTCATTGCTCCCTAGTCGCATTGAAAGGGGGTCGTCCATCGAGCAAGATCACTCTTACCCGCACATCTTTCTCATTATCAATCACCATGGCAACCATAAGAGCGAAACCTGGCCGGCTCGGTGAATATGCGGCCTTACATAACGACCGGGGGGGCCGTTGCGTAACGTCAGCGCGATCATCGTCTCTGTGCCACCGTACGGATCTTATTATGTGCCGTTTGAGCGCTGGAAACTATTTTAGGCATAAATGACAACGACTTAAAAGCAACTCTTGAGTTTGGTTTACCGTGAAAAAGCCTTTATCTTCGTGTGCAGCGCTAACTAGCTATTCATTAGGTTTGGGTTCAAAAGCTTCCAATGTTTTGTCCGTCTCACTGCGTGCAGGATGTGTTGCGGTATTGAATTGCTTTTTAAAAATATTGTCGACATCTGTATTAATGTACAGATATTTACCGTAAGTTGCTCTAGGCGAGCATTTCAAAATCGCATTTCAACGGGTTTACGGTTTCAACCCGACCACCGAAACACGCCGTCCAGTGAGACAACCGCCACCTTTTAAAGACCAAATGCCACCGCTTCTCCCCGCTTTTAAAGACTACAAGTCACCCAAAAAGAGACCCCCCCCCCCCCCTTACTGAGCCCCCCCCCCGCCCTCCCCAAACCACCCCGGGACATGAGCAGAGCACCAGCTGGGTGACGCAACACGCAAAGAGTCTGCTTTATCATGGGCATGGGATCAGAACGGGCCCTGCGCATCTCCACTAATCCCTATACCCTCTGCATGGGCTTCTGGGGATTGCTTAGGCCGAGGTTAGCCAAGCCTGGTCCTCGAGAGCCCCCTCCCGCCATTGCACCTCTATTGTTTTCACCTTAAAATCGGCAACCAATGAACTGCTTTAATTAGACCGGGCGTTTTCAATCGGTTTTGGTTGAATGCAGGCAGTAGCTGACTATCTGGGTGCAATAGAGAATCTGTTGGAGAAGCACGGCAAGAGTGACTCATCCCCGTGAAAGGGAAAACAGCGGGGCCGGGAAGCGTGTAACTCGCGGTAAACGAAACGCTGGGAATGTGTTAATATGCTCTGTAGCCTTTGGCCTTTACCGCACAGCCGTAGTAAAGCAGCTTCATTGAGGAGACTTAACGTATTCATCCCCCCCCCCCCAGCGTAAGCAGTGCTCTGCCAATGAGAAGCAACAGTGGCCTTACCGCACCCTGGATCTGATGGAACATGCTTACGGGCATCCATGCTTACGTGCTTTCGCCACCTTGCCAAGAAGTGCCGTCATTTTAAAACAACAAGTCAACATTTCAAGCCTGCTGGGCGGCTGATCCAGTTACAGCAGCGTCGATAGTGCGTCGATGGTGCGTCGATAGTGCGTCGATAGTGCGTCGATGGGCCCTGCGGTCCGGGATCGAATCCCGAGTCCGACCCGGCAGCGTTCGGGAGGGTTCATTCAGAAGGGCTTCGTCGCTCTCTAGTGCCCCCTGCTGCTCGAATGGGTGCCTGCCAGTCCACCTATATAGATTAAGGGTCTTGCTCTGGCTCATGCTTGTCTCAACCCAACCTATGAGCTGTGGTGTGATGACAACCCCACTGTTTGGGGGAGGGAGGACAGAAAAAAACACAAAAGAACTCAACATTATAGTTGACAAAATCACATTTCATTTACATTTTAAAGACTGTTACAGGAAATGCACAAGACTTCATTCCTTGATGACGAGTTAACCACGATGACGCAGCAGTGTGTTGCCGTGGTTACCTTGACTACTGCTTTTATGCGTGTTGTTTCCCTTCGATTGCTCTATACGTGTGTTTAATTGGTTCTCCGGCGTAATCTGTGTTTGCGAGCGCTCAAACGCAACACAAACATGTGTGGTGGCTTTGTTTTTCAAAGGATGTGTATTTCGGTTTTGTTTTTAAGAGCTCTCGGTACAAAGGGAGGATATTTGGCTTGTACCCTACCTGTTTCCAGTCTGTCGATTGGGAGAGGGGGAGCGAGAGAGAGGGAGAGTTTGTGTGCGAGTGTAGATTTTGGCCCGGAGAGAAGGCCGGTGAATTTCGCTGCGTGACGCCACCGGACTCTCAGGAAATAGACTTTGACAGCAAAGGAAAATGCGCTGGCGGCGGGTGACCGTTAATAGCTGTACGCCTCCAGCTCGTGAACAGGAACCGAGAAACGTCTGTTAAGATTGTGGGTTACGGTCTCATGTCTCAATCCGGCAGGCTTTAGCGAGCAGATAACCAGCGCGTATCAGAACCATACGCAACAGAAACATTACTTTTTAAAAGGTACAAGTGTAGGCTGTTCCTTTAAAAAAAAGCATGATCTGTTTTGTATCATTTAAAAATCTTTTTTTTTGGATAAACTGAAATAAACTGCCTCTTGTTAGCTCCACATTCTGATTCTGGAAATTGGTGCTGTTTGCCAAGTGCTTCATGGGTACTTAAAGTTCTCTGGTCTGTGCCAAGAAGCGTTCTGGGTGCAAGTAATTCCCACAAGTTGTTCTTCACCACTTCATTATGTTTCTATTAACTATACGTGCAGCACATGGCTTTTTGTAGGCCTACAGTCCAAACAAAGCCTGATTATGTGATGTTATACATTTAAAAACATGTTGTTCGCAGCACCGTCGTTAGTGGGGAGACAAGACGGTGAAAATTCTAGGGGCCAAAAGCTGACATGTGACTGGAGCACTAATTATTTGCAACATGCTTCGTGCCCACTAAGGGCCTCAGTTCATTGTTCTTTCAGGGGCCCCAGAATTTCTGGCTATCCCCCTGCCTGTTTGTCACCAATCTGATTCAGGAGGTTGATTACACAAGTAGCCTATGTTACAAATAATTAGAGATTACACAAGTAGCCTATGTTCCAAATCTTGGAACAGTGTCATTGTTAATGATTGTCTATTATTAAAAAACAACTCAATAAAAAAAAATCTTGGAAAGGTGGGTTCGTTGAACTCCACTAAGCCTGATAGACGTGTGTGCAGAGCCACGGGTTGTACTGTGTGCTATATGGCGGCCACGTTTAATTTAGTTGCACGTGACTGCTCCGTCGCACGGACGGTGGAGAGGCTCGCGGAGAGGCTCGCGGACCGCCGCGGTGACTCGAGACCTCCGAGGAAACCGCAGCCGCTCTCATGCGAACCCGCTGCCGTCTGTTTCTCTTCCAGCGCCTGAGAGGAAGCGATGGCATTGACGATAAGACTTGGGAGCCTCGGCGACTTCTCTGGAAATCTTTTCAGGAAGGTTTGAAGACATCACCGTGGTCCGTTTCTGAAAAGAAAAACACACTTGTCCCTCCTCCATCAGTGATTTTAATCCGAAAAATAGACGGGTTTAAATTCCAGTTGGGTATTAAACATGGATTGAGTCGATGATAGGTTTTTACAGAAAAGCAGACCTAAGCGCTCTTTAAAATATCTAGGTTTTGTGTTTAACAAAATCTTTCGCAAAATTAATCCAAAACTGGTTTTGTGATAAAAGTCTAACTAAACGCCAAGTAATGTTACGGTCGCAAATCCGCAACGTTAATGTAGACCTAGGCCTACTACCAAAACATTGTTTCAAACAATACTAACATATTGGTGCGGGCCTAACACTGGCTGCATTGTTCTCGTTTAAACGCACTGTTTTACCAAACATTATTACCAGAAAAGGTCGTTTCGTTTTGCGTTGGATTTTAACGTTCATAGCGTCAAACCAATTGCATTTATTTCTCCACGAATAACCCGGTGTGTATGTTTGAATGAAGGGCTTTGTTTCCATCACATACCCACAAGTGATAGTATCTCATCTGGCTTCTTTAATGCAATCAGCTATCACAATGGCCCTATATACTTTCCCAAATAGGGCAAGTTAGTTCAGTCATTCTTAATACTTTCCTAAGAACAATCTATTGCCTTCCACGTGCAAGGCCATAAATGTGCTCAAGGGTTTGAGAAGAGTAGAATCCACTGTTGTAACTAATATTTAGTCTGATACTCATACCTTTCACATCTACTGTAGGCCTATGTGTTGAATGGAAAATATATATTTTTTAAATTTAGTCTGAGCACCATGGCACACTTCTACTGGATTTAAGGAAGGAGGATTATAGGATCTAAAGGAATGTAAGGTTTATATCTTGTAAACTTGGATTCAAGCAAGTGTTACATCCACTCCTGTTTTCTCACAAAATAGTTTTTTGATTATTTTGGTGATGCAAGACTTTGCTTATATATATATAAACTCCAATAAACTGTATTCCTAGAATGCAGAAAATGAACATGTTTTTATTTTTGCTTTACTTACTAATTGGTAATCTTGTGTGTATTACATGTGTCTTGCCCATTTGAAAAAGATTGGAAAGTAATCCAGTGTTTTTAACACGTCTTAAAAGAAAGATACGTCTGCTTTTCTCCCAGCTGGGATATTTGTCTTTCATTGCAACATTATTAAAGTAGAACATGTGCTGTGGTTTGGGTTTTTGGATAGGCAAGTAAATATAAAAAAGCAATATTGCTGGTTGGGGTTTCTCTGTGGTTATTGACAGCTGTATTCAATAAAAGCACTAATGGATAGCCAATAGCAAAGCTGTTATGACACAAACATATTTTTTAAATTATTATTCAAATGTGTTCATAGTCCAGTGCAGCATTTAGCCACAAGCCAATGTAAGACTTTTGTCATTTTATGCCAAGAAAACTGTACTTAATTTACCCCTCTATCCAACCAGCACATTTTATTGCAGCAGTCCAGGTCTAAACAGTTCTATTCATATATACTGTATTCAAGTGATGAATAAAGATACTTCAATTGAACATTTGGGGGGTAAATATACCTGAAAGGTATATTATAAAACACTATTTAAAAACTTGTAAGTATTTGTAAATAAGATGTAGAAGTAATTTTTATGCATGCATATACGATTATATTTAAAACTCATGTATGTAAACGCACGTAAATACACTTAAGATTATATGATGTATAAAACGGCAAATGTCCAATCGAGACTTTCCCCAGATTCTTTGAAATTCGTGGTATTTATTTTAGCAGCGATC